>VWPU01002877.1:0-20777 GCA_013398955.1 Callaeas wilsoni
ATTAAGGAGAACTGTGGGTGCACTGCATTTTTTGAGATTCCCCAAACTCATCAATTAACCTAGTTATTTCATTATGCTATTTCAATTATCTGATGTTCTGGGGCTTTTTACCTGCAACTGTGACTTTGAGGGAACAAATCCAAAAAATAGAAAAAACCCAAAACAAAGCAACAAACTACTAAAAAAACCCAGCTGTATGCTCCAATACTCTACCTTCCTGCCAAAACCTCAAAACTGTAAATACTAACAGCAAGTTTTATAAACATTTTGCATTAGGTATAGTTTGATTTATAATCTGTTTTCATTGCCCTCATGTTTCCAAAGTGAGTTTTATTTTTAAAAATCTCCTAATTTGGAGCCAAATTCAATGTAAGCCTTTATGCTCAAGGCAATGCAATTAAAGTAGCATAAAATTAAGACACAGTGTTTTCAAAAGATTGTTTGCATGGCTCAAACCAAGCCTGTCCTACTACCACAAAAAGGGGTTATTTTGAGAGCTAAGAGATCAATAAAATGCAGCTCCATTACAACTGCTGCTATCCATTCTGGTACTGCAGTTATTTTAAACCAGAACCCCTGGCACCATAACAAAAAAAACCAGACTATTTCTTAATAATAATGTATTCACTTCAGCTTTCAGTTATAAATCGTATTATTTCTTAAGCACGCTTTTGGAAGGACGTTATGAAGATTAACTCCTGCAAAGAGTTTTGAAGATTAAGGGTAAAAGTCTTCAGCTCAAGCTAATGTGCTTTTCAAAACATTACCCTGAAATACCAGGTGCTGAATGCATTTCGTGACACTCACTCTCCACTCACACAAACACCACGGGATTCTTTCAGAACAGAGTAGCCATTTGCACTCAAGTTTCTGGGACACATTATCTCTGCACTTCTTATATTTCCTGTGGTCTGCCTACTTCTAATGCTCTTTTTTTTTTTGTCCTAGATGTTTTCATATCAAACATTCTTTCTGTGTGTCTGTTTTTCAGAGTCCTTCTTCCTTGTATAGGGAAAATTATTGACCTTATACCCTCTCAACCATTCACTGAAAGGTTTTGGAATTTATGACCAGGTAATGTATTGAAATTAAATTCTCTACTTCTGAAATCCCTGGAGAATGAATCTTGAGTGTATCACTGTCTTTGCAGGCAACACCTGTCCCCTTTGGGATGAAGTGCTGTAAACCAAGACCACTCGAGTTTTCACTTGTCTTTTGTAGGCACCTACAGCGCAACTCCAGGCTTAGAAACCCAAATTTTCTCTTTAAGAATACTTCAAAATGCCTATGTCTGCTGTTGAAAAGAAGACAACTTTGTTTAAACAATCCTGAAGCTTTCTCACAGCAACATACTACATCTAACATCCTTTAGTTAACATCCCATACTTCTAGTTCTTCAATAGTAGTATTCTCCTCATGGACTTTCAGGTCATTCTGGGAGTCATCATCTCCTGCTTCTTGGCCGCCTACAATTTCATTCAGATACTGCTGATCAATCTTATCCAAAGCAGCCTTCAGGTCATTTCTCAGGCCCTAGAAAACAATAAAAAAAAAAAAAAAGACTGATTTATAAAAAAACCCCTCAGTAAATAAAAGCAGTTCAGTACTGTCACAGTGAGCATTCAACTTCTGTTTAAGGTGCAAATTCTGTAAAAATATGTATAAGGGTTTAGCGTTGTTGTTTGAATTTAACTGAACTCCAAGAACAATTTCTGCTTCAGCACTTAACAAAAAGCAGGTGCACGAACCTCTGCAATGCTTGTACCTATGAAAAAGACTTTTTACAGTGCTTTCACCAAAAAAAGCCTGGAGGGCAGAATCAGCCTCTAGGACTTTCTTCAAGTCATTTTCTCCAAGTAATGCACTGAACCAGCCCAAAACAAACGAAAACCAGACCATAACCATCATCAGCTCTACAAGTCTTCACATCTGCCCTGAAAAAAGCTGTAAATAAGGTAACACTCCTTCAGTGCTAGACATAAAACAATTATGTTGTTTCCTTTTATTATGAATTATTTAAACATAGCAGAATGTTTTATATAAACTCCCTGTTTAAAACCCTTAACTTTAGAAGAAGTGATTAAAAAAAACCAGAATCAGTTTAAAACCATATATATAAAGTTAAAAGATCCTTGCAAACAGAACACAAAACTCGCCTGAATTACAGTTGAAAGATTTGCCTTCTTGTCTTGAGACATAAAATATAAAGCTCTATAAAGGAGTATGACATTTCTTACCCTCAGATAAATTCAGCCACTCCACTGGGAATGGATATGCACAGTTACTTCCCCCTCTTCCGTCATCATACTTGGCTGTCTGGAGCATTTCTATTAATCATTTAGTTATTCTAAAAATGTCTGAACCACAAGGCTGATTGACTGAGCAACATGTAGAATCCCTCTAGATAGCAACAGGAGTGACTGAAACATGTAACAAAAATCCAGCACAACCCCACTTATGGGCTCTCTATTTCCTAATCCTGATGCTGTGATCAATGTCACTGCAGGGAAAGCTTTCATTAGCAGAGCTTTTATTTCTAGATCTGTTTATCTTTATTTTAAACACTTGGAGAGGAAAAGGCTTCCCTTTTATGGTCAGCCCCAGGAAAAACATGTAAAACAATTCAGTTTGCCACAAATTAGGGAAGAAAATGCAAAATGTCACTCTGTTAGTAAGGTTGTAAATTTGGTTAACAGTGAATGCAAAACAAACTCCAACTGCATCTCCTCACTTAACTGATCATTTCTTAAGACAAAATGAATAAATTAGTTATATCTTCAAGTCAGTTTTTCAGCTGACGGCTCCTTTAAAGGGAAGGGGGGAAAATGACATCTCCATAACAAGTTAGAGCTCTGGAATCCAGGGATTTGAAAAATCATTTCTGTCCCAGAGAGACAGTACGCAGTCCTGCTCCTACTTACCTGTGCCTTCTCAGGGATGCACATAATCACAAATACAGGATTATTTTAACAGTAAATTACTGTTGTCTGCTCATTAAAAAGCAGGGGCAGAACAAGCTGGGGTATTAGTGCCACCTGAGGTCCCCTATTCCAACTGACAAGGACCTGGTAGGTTTCTAGGGCTGAACTCTCTAACATAACTGTAATTGTGCACAAAACTCTGATATTTAACATAGTTTCTCACCAAAACAATGAGACAAGAGCACGTATTCTCTTTGCTGTCTGTTACCCCTTCCTCCTGAAAATTAACAGTTACTGAAAATTATTTTCAGTAACTTTTATAGGGTTACTCATTAATTATCCCAGCACAAACAAGAAACTAAGAGCCAGTCTTACCTTGTTCACTTCAGGTGCAAGAATTTCTATCTTTCTCAGACGTTGAAATGCATCATAATCTGTTTCTCCAAACAGCCTGATGGGCTCACCCCTCTCTCGTAACCTCCTGATAACCTGAAAAGAATCAAAGCACTCCCTGATGCATAACGGAAGCAAAATTAAATCCAGAATGACAGATTTATTTACTTTGCTTAGAATAACAAGCTGAGCTGGACTGGAGAGGAAACGGCAATATTTTAAGCAGTAGAAAAATGTTCCAGACACTTTATAATCTAAATATAAAATTCCCACGGTATTTCAGTGAAAGGTCATTCCAAATATTACCCATCCAAATTCTGCATAAAATCCCAGGCTGTCTGATACAGCTGAACTTCTTCCTGCTCTGACTTGTTCAAACAAATACACAAAAATCATCCCTCTGGCAGAGCTTAAAAACCATTTTCAAAATCACAAAGGAACTTGACAACAGTCTCACTCACCTATTTGACTTGGCAATAAAAATACTGGGCTGCAGGTTGTCCCAGCACATCTATGAGATTATCTGCTGAAAACCCCCATCATCAAGCATTTGGGAAATACGAAGTCCCATAATCTAATGGGACAGTTACTTTAAAAGTATATACAATAGAAGTGAAAATGCCTCCTTCAACTTGATTCAAACCTCAAACCAAACACAAAACCAACAGCCCCC
Source organism: Callaeas wilsoni (assembly GCA_013398955.1). Taxonomy (NCBI): domain Eukaryota; kingdom Metazoa; phylum Chordata; class Aves; order Passeriformes; family Callaeidae; genus Callaeas; species Callaeas wilsoni. The sequence continues at coordinate 3,988 of VWPU01002877.1, forward strand.
ACTACAAGTTCTGTAAACACCTGAATATCCTGCCATATTAAGGGGATGTGCTTGGATGACCTTAGCTGTGAATTTCAGTATTTCCAAGATTAGAGTGTATTCTGTATTTCTGAACTTCCTGCTTCTGCTTTGGGGTGTGGATCTGTTTGTGAACTTAAATCCACACAGGCATTTTTATCCTTAGAAAAGGCAAAGAACATCCCAGGTGCTCTGGCTTTACAACTGTTTCTTCTAGAGGCTAAGGTGAACTTCCAAAACTTAGTTTCTAAATTTGTGCTCAGACCAACAAGTTACAAAGAAAAGAAGCTCAGGGAAAAAATTCTTGGAAACAGTCAGCATGCCATCTTCAGTATTGTCCAAGGATAACGCTGATATTCAGGGTACTCTGAAAGAGCTGTAAAATGTTATACATCTGTGTAAATCCCTGTAGCAGAGAGGCTCTACACATCTGTACCTCCCTATGCATTCAACTGGACAGCAGATCCCGGATAAGCAAAGACGATCATTAACTGCTGACTGCAAAAATGGAAGCTTATTATTTAATAAAACTGCCATAAAAAGTACAGTTCACTGGATAAAAACAGCCCTAACAAGAAATTTCAGGTGCATTTGCTGTAAACTCAAGGAATCTGTTCATGGCGATTGATTTTACCTCCTGTCTGGAAAGAGTCATTGGTAACTTTTCCTCCGCCAGTTCGAGTTCCAGCACTGGATTTGATGTAGCCAGTGGTTTCTCCTCCTCTTCCTGCTGCTGTACCTACGTTCAACACACATAGTTACTCATGTGCAGTGGAAACAAACCCACATATTGATGAGAAATGATGAGAAGATACAGAACTCTGGAACACAGACTTTAATAGGACAATATAAACCTTTAGTTTCATAGTTTTATGGTCCATAATTGCATCTCACAGAACAAGAGAAGTTCTTGATAGTATCAGTAATTAACTAACACTTCTGCAGGTTGCAGGAAGCAGTCTCTCCAGCAAACAGAAAGGACAACTGCTGAAGTTTGGCTGTCACTTTAGCAGGCAGATGCCAGCACTGGTGCCAAAAATAGCAAATCCACCCTCTGCCTGTTGATTCCTGCCCCTGTTCCATCCTCCCTACCCATGCAAGACCATCTGCATCGCTGTGTGATGAACCAGAAGGGGGAAATGAGTCAAACAGAAAATTCTCTGACAAACACAAATACTGGTACTGTTCCCAGCCCGCTGTACTTCCTCATCCAGCTCCCCAGGACCAGCACATGCAGGGACAGAAGGATAGGAAGGAAAACCCCAGAGCAGGGTGAGAGTGGAGCTGCTTCTTCCAGTGTCAGTGTTTACTACCTACAGCTTCAGGGGGCTGAGCACAGTTAGCAGTGATCCACGGTTTCTGTTGGGTTTTGAGAGGTAATGCATGTCTCTAACCTCGTTTTAGGTAATGCACCTCTCTAACAACTTTGCCAGTTTCTTGCAGGTAAAAAGAAAAAAAACCCAAAAAAGACACAATTCCTCATAGGAACAAGATCTCATTAACAACTCTTCTTGGTCTAAAAGAAGGTCCCTGAACCAAACAGAGCATTCCTTCTTCATTATTCAATATTTTAATAATGCAAAACAACTCTTTGATCAAAGTAACTTTGAGACAGCAGCCATGTAACTACAGCTCCCTGTATAAGCTCAGACTCAACACTTCTGACAGCAGGAGCAGATTGCTGGTGGTAATAGTCCTATAATAAGGAAACATCTTCAGTGCTCACTCATATCTTGTTTTTTCTTAGATTTCTTATTAGAATTTATTTCCTTTCTGTACTTGCTAAAAGGGAAACAACCCAGTTAATGCTAGAGCACCCTGCAGCATTCCCTGTGCATGGGCAGCCTGTACTTGGATTGATCAATTTGAGGAAGGTACTGGACAGAATTTATTTTTTTTAAAGAGGCTTTTTTATTCTTTCAGGCCACGGCGCCAGCCTTGCTCAGGTGCCAGTGTGACTCCATGTGGCTGGCAGGATCCACCCCTGGGGCTCCAGCTACAAGATTCAGCCACAAATCTACATTCAATGCTGTATTAGCAAACACAGAAAAAATCAATCCTACGATCACTGGTGCTTGGAATATACAAAGGAAAGACAATTAAATCAATGTTTAACACATAAAGGAAGGGGGAAAATAAAATTTCCATCAATGTAGGGAAGGAGGAATTGACAGGGGACAGGAAATATGGAAGAACTGTGTAAATTTTTTTTTAAAAAATATACTCCCAGAGCAGAAGGATACATACAAATTTTAACTTACAAACATTCTTGAAATCATAAAGAGACAGCAGCACTGGGAGAAAAGATTTGATCCATTCTGTCAGCTGGACTCCAAGTTATAAGCAGTATCTTTACCACAGTTATTTTTGTTTCAGTGCTTTCTTCAAGCAAGTGAAATTATTCCAACTTATTAAGTGTAAGCAAAGCAAAAAGGCACCTGAATTTAAAAGGAAATCAGTCTGTGTTCCATGTCTGGTTAACAGAGTAAAGAACAAATGCAGAAATCTGAGATGCTCTAAAAAGATACTAAATTTAACAAAGTAACTTATTTTAAAACCATTTGCAGGGTTATATTTCACACCAAAACTGGTGCTGCAGCAGCACAGGTAACACCACTTGAACCACATCAGGTTCTGAAGAATTCAAGCTAATGCTCAAAAGGCATCAGGCAGCCAGGTCCCCTTGGAAGAGCGGCTGGATTCACAGAACTTCCCAATGACTTTATGCTGCACATTCCGAGAATCATTTCGGCATTGATGTTCAAATATGCACAAACAGATCAAGGTTTCAGAATAAGTCACTAACTGGGTAAAGGTCACTTGAAAACAAAGCTCCTATTTGTGCCCTGTAACAGCAAACGAGATTATGAAACTGTCTTCCCCAGGGAATGCATCCCCCCTCCCAGACACCCGGTCAGGCAGGCAGGCAGGCACACACAACATTCCTGGAAACCACAACAACATTCTTTCCATTTCAGTAAACTCTTGCCCTGACACCATTACAAGGCAGATAAAGCCTTCCAGATCACCCATTTGTTGCAAAATGCACCTGAGGTTACCAATTGTTTCCGATATTTTGCCAGCAAGAACATAAATGCTGTTGTTGCACAGCTTCAGTGCTGGGTGGTTAACGGCCAAAACACAAACACAAATATATGAAAGCTGGCAGATCTTTTTGATGCACACCCACACTACACTGATTTCTTTTGGACATTTTGACAATAACGATTGGATAAAAGTATCCAAATGTATCCACTTTTCTCAACAAGGGGAGGGAGGTGGCTATATCAGATCCAGTGTTCATGCCTAACAGCACAATTTAAAAAGAAAGGAGGACAAGCTTTGACCCCGAGTCACTTCATGCTTTCCACAAATAAAAACAAACAAACATTAAAAGAAAATAAAAGCCAAACCATAACACAAACTTAAGTAGCTGTATGTCATGCATATCTTTTCCTGCGTTGAAAATGGTTTTGGAAAGTCATACCTCTCCAGGTGGCTTCTCATTTACAGGCTAATGTATAACATTAACAGATTGAACAAAGAACAACAATTATCATTAACAACATTGATATTGTTGATAAAAAATATGCAGACTTCAAAATAAACACACCAAGTCCTGGAAGAACAATTTCCATACCTTGTAGCCACATCTCTGGAAGTAGGCCTCCTCTTCCTTTTTAGCTAACTCGCTGCGTTTGAAATACTTCTTATTTCCCTAAAAGAGAAAGGAGAGCTGTTACCAGTTCACAGTTCTGCGTGGCTGGGCAAAAATGGCTCAAACTTTCTTACTTGGCTTGGTGAATTCAGCTACATCCTTTCCCAGAGAAGCCTACATTGCCACAGAAAGGGAATTAGTTGGAAACACCTCTGAAATCAGCAATATAGAGTTACTTTGCAGGATATATGTATAAGCAGAATTAAAAGTACAATGTGCTTGCCAGTACTTTAGAAAACCCGAGTGCTTTGTCAGGTAAGGCCCTGGTGGCCACTGGTGTAAAGCTTCACTTCAGACGTGCACAGCCAGGCCCTGGTTGTTCATACAAACCATGCTAAACACATAATTTGACATTAAATCAAGGAGGTGGGAGAAATGACCCTTGTACACGGTATTTTATAAGTTTGCTTGGAGCACCTTTGTATCAGTGTGCCTGAAAAGACATTCCAGACACACAAGAGCTGGAAAATGCGGTCAGCCCAAAGCATTTTCCTTCATTAGTACAAACTACGACTTCTTCCTTCATGCTTTGTCTGACATACAACAGCCTCTGACCGCAGCTCCCTACTTCAGCCTCTGAGGCCAAGACTCAAAATTAGACACCCCTGAAAGGGGTTCTGCTGCCCTGTGGCGGTTTTAGGCGCACGCACACCGCTCAGACCTTCCCCGGGCATGGACAGAACGCGGCTGTGGGGAGGAAAGAAACCACACTCTGTTCACCAAAGATCGCACTGACTTTTTTCATCTCTCGGAAATAAACTAAACCAGCCCCAAAAGCCCACGGAACACCGCGAGGCTGAAGCCAGGCTGCATCCGCGCCCCCAAACTCCTCCTGGTTCCTGCTCGATCCCATCCTGGCTCATCCCGGGTTTGGGAAACCCGGCCCCGGGCCGCTCCGCGCCCCCTTCCCCGGCCCCTTCCGGGCCGCTCCCGCCTCACCCCCGCCGCCCTCCCCCGGGCCCACACCCCGGGCGGCTCCTGGTCTCTATGCCGGCCGCCCTCACCCCCAGGAGCTCCTTCTCCTCCAGCTGCTGGCGCTTCCTNCCCGGGCCGCTCCCGCCTCACTCCCGCCGCCCTCCCCCGGGCCCACACCCCGGGCGGCTCCTGGTCTCTATGCCGGCCGCCCTCACCCCCAGGAGCTCCTTCTCCTCCAGCTGCTGGCGCTTCCTGCTGATCTCCCTCTTCAGGATGTCCATGGCGGCCTCGGGAAGTGCCGCAGGAAAACAACACCGTCACTTCCGGGGAGGCCGCGCCGCCGCACGGCGCCCCCTGGTGGCTGGGAGGAGCGGCGGGACTGGGGGGCGTCAGTCCCTTCTCCCAAGGGACAAGTGACAGGACGAGAGGAGATGGCCTCAAGCTGTGCCAGGAGACGTTTAGATTGGATATTAGGGAAAGTTTCTTCAGTAGCCGTGTAGTATCATACTGTTGTTGGAAGCAGATTATTTAAAGTGATACACAGACAGTATAATGTGAGATAGAGCCAAAATACAGATGCTTTCTATAAAGGAATGTAGCAAAAGAGGTGGAATACGACTTTTACAGGGGTCTTTCCCTGTTTTAGTACAGCTGGTTTTACAAAGGGGTGTTTGACAGGTTCTTTAAAGAGAGTCTGCGTGCAATTTATTCAGCTGTCTTCTCTGTTTAGCTTGAAAAATCTTTGGGGAAAAGTCTCCCTGACTGTGTGTTTGTACAGTGCCTCATGCGATGGGCCTTGCTTGCTGATGACAGCTAATATCAGATAAATTCTGGCCTCAGGTATTAGGAAAAATTTCTTCCCCAAAAGAGTTGTCAAGCACTGGGACAGGCTGCCCAGGGAAGTGGTGGAGTCACCATCCCAGGAGGTATTTAAAAGATGTGTAGGTGTGGGACGTGGGAACGTGGTTATTGGTAGACTTGGCAGGGTTAATGATTGGCTTTGATGATTTTAGAGGTCTTTTTCAACCTAAATGATCAATGAGGCTGGTTACTGGCCAGCCACATGGTGCAAATGCCATGTAGGAAGGTGGGATGCCTGTGATGTCTGGTTTCTGCTTCCTTCAGGCCAAGAGGACTGAGGTAGCTGGTAGGGACTGAGCTCCTTAGCGTGCACATCCCAGAGCTAAATGCTTTTGTCATCAGGCACTCAGCATTTGTGACACATGTAGTAACATCAAGAAATCTCTTGTTTTCCTTATTTACCTGATCTTGTCCAGCTATTTCCACCCTGTGGCTTGTAAAGTCCAAATGGTCCAGAAAACCCTTTGAAGAATGAGTAAGAACTCCTCTCAGATTTTTTTTTTTCACCTTTAAGTCCTCACAGATTTCTTCCTTGTCTTTCCCCATGGTAAGCTCCATTGCTTCAGTAGCTGTTTTGGAGAGCTGTAACCACAACTGGCTTTTCACCCACTTTAGATAACCTGAGCTGTGTGCCATGGATGTTTCCTGCAGAAAATGGCACATCGGTTTACAGGGGTTGTTTAACCCCAGGCTGGAGGGTTCTGGATTTAGAAGTCGTGCTCTGCTTTACCTCAGGCTTGAATGCAATTGCTTTGCAATGAGGAAGCAGGAACAGTCCTCCTACGCTTTTTATAGTACTCTAAAAGGAAATTATACCACATCTGATGGTGATAGAATCCAGGAATGTCTCTGTTAAAGTCCTGGGGGAATGTGCCCACATGTGGGTAAGGGCATAAGTGGGGAGGCTGTAGGAATACTCTGTAGTGGACTTTATGGTAAACGAATCCAGATGCTTCTGTCAGAGTGCCAGCTGCCCCCTCAGTTTACTCTAGAGTACACACAACATTAGACCTTGCTTCATTTCCTGCTCCAGGCTGACATTGGCCTGGTTTTGGCAGGGATACAGTTAATTTTCTTCCTAGTACCTAGTGCAGTTCTGTGGTTTGGATCAAGTAGGAGAATAACTGATAACACACCGATGTTTTAGTTGTTGCTAAGCAGAGTTTATACTAAGTCAAGGACTTTTCAGCTTCTCACATTCTGCCAGCAATGAGACTGGGGGACACATGGTGGCCAGGACAGCTGATCCCAGCTGGGCAGAAGGATATTCCATACTGTATGGCATCACACTCAGTATATAAACTGGGGGGAAAGTTGGTTGGGGGCTGCTGCTCAGGAACTGGCTGGGCATTCCTCAGCAGGTGGCGAGCAATTGCATTGTGCACTTGTTTTCTATATTATGTTGTTGCTGTTATTATTATTGTCTTCCTTTGCTGTCCCATTGAACTGTCTTTCTCTCAATCTACAAGTCTTCTCACTTTCACTCTTCCAATTCTCTCCCACATCCCTCTGTGGCTGGGGGAGAGTGAGAGAGAACCTGTGCACCAGCTGGGATTAAACTGTGACAGACATTGTATCTCAATTAGAGACAGTACAAAACGAGGGAGGAAAGCCAACTCACACACAGTATTTGTGAGAAAGATGCAGTTACTGTCGGGTGACTCTTAGACCAAAGATCTCTCTGTTTGTAAAAAATAAATAAATGAATAATGTGTCAGGGAGCGGTAAAAAGGACAAGGAAGTAGCTGATTCGTTTATGTTGGTGAAACAACTTTGACAAGGTTGGAAACTAATGCTGTACCTCTAAAAGCTGCCTAAAAGTTCACTACCGATGACTCAACTTTTCACAATTGCTCTTTTTCCAGTACTCGTGGTTCTGTGCCCTCTTGCCTCCAAATCAAAGCATCCTGTAATGTAAATCCCCTCTGTGATCAAGACAATGTCTTGTCCTACGGACAAGAAGTGGCAATCTACAGAGTACTACGTCTCCCAGAAGAGTTACTGTATGCACGCACATATGTAGTTATGTTGGTTCTGGTTTTTTGAGGACATTCACCAATATCTCCCCGAAGAAGAAAAGAGAGAAAAAAGTCTTTGGTGTTATCCATCCATTTGAGATTTCTCTTTTTGAAGAGATTACAAAACCTTCTAATGTATAATAAAAGGTGGTATCTTTTTTCTTTCGCTGACACCTCATGAAGAGATCCAGTCTTGCTTCCTGTCTGATCTCCAGGATGGCAAATCTGTTTGACTCCTCTTTGCCTCGAGGTCAGGGCAGCATTTTCTGAGGGACATAGATTGTTGAGATGGTTGGGTCAGGTCTCAGCTGGACACTGTTCAAAGCTCCTCTGCTCCTCAGAGCATCTTCCCGAGGCTATATCTATGCTGGCAATTCGTTACGGTCCCTGCCTGCTTCGTTGTGGATCTCTCATCCTCTGACTGTCTCCATTCACACGTGCTCCTTGGCTCCAGGGTGGATATCTGGAGCTCTGCTTGCCAGACAAACTCACAGTGCACATGAAAGCTCACAGTGTGAGCTCTTGTTCTTGGATCACGTAATGGAAACTGTTCCTCCACACTGCAAAAGGATTTCTCCAAGTCACCACTGTTCTGAGGAGCCCTCAGAGTGTGGAAACTGTTTATCTGTGTTGGGAAAGCAGACAGTTCCTTCCCTGTGCCAGTCTCTCATCCATGCAATGATCCCTTAGATTACATCACTGCATAAGATATTTTTAACACAGTGAAATGTGTGCTTTTCCAAGATGTATTTCAAATTATCAGTTTATCATACATGGCATTACTCTACTCATTAGAGTCAATTAGATCATTGCTATAAATCCAAAGCTTGACTATTTGTTTTCTGCTGTTCCTGTTTTGCTTTTCTGGGCAGTCCTGATGGTTTGGTACCACTATGGCTGTGCATTTCTGTCTCTCATGTGATTAATAAATATGATCTTTGCTGTCAGGGCTGTAGTCAGGCCTTTAAGCTCTCCCAAAACCACTTGCAGAGTCTTGAGAGCTCCCAGCAACTGAGCTTGGGTCTGGAAGCAATAGTGTTACCCATATTTTCCCTAGATCCAGGTTTCCGCAGACCTCTGGAACAACCCCACAGAGTTAACCGCAAAGCTACTTTGAAGTAATTTCCTTCACAACATTAAATATGAAATCAAGACTGGAAAGGGAAATCTAAAAGTTGTTCGAAAACTTGGAACACTCATAAGAGCCTTGTAAGCAATAGAAATACAAGCTTAAAACATACGTGAGGTGTTTCATTCCAATTTCTTGCTGGTTAAGTGATTGCTCAGCTTTATCTGCTGCAAGCCAACTGTCAACCTACAGACAGATTACTGAAAGGAGCTCAAATAACCCAGTTTCACTCAAATAACCCAGATGTCATCTATTTGCCAAAGTGGTAAAATGGATCAGAATAATTTTGACTGCTCTCAATGGTTGTATTCAGTTTACATTTAGTTGTTTTCAGGTCATATCTTTATGGGCATCCAGTTTCACTTATCTATTTGATACTAAAACAGGGGAAACCCCCAGTTCAGCCAGCATATGCTTTCACTTGCACACAGGAGGCAGAACTGATGCCTTGCAGCTGACCAAGATTGCAGAATTCATTTCACATAACAAGGGCACAGATGACTCTTGGAAACCCGTTTCAGGTAAGTATATGGTTCCTTTTGTTCATCTTCAAAACATTTTACCAAAAAAGACATTGGATAAAATCGCCTTTACACCATGACTAAGTATGTCCACTTCTGCCAAAGGGAGCTGCACACCTAGCCTCAGTATTTTCTTTTTTTATTAAAGCAGTCCTTAACTTTTTGGGAGGGATTAACCCACCCAATTCCCCATTCTTTGCCCCTACATTTACTTTGCTTACAGGTACCTCCAGCTTGTCACATCTACAGGGCACCTCCAGGTGTTCTATCAAACATGTTAGTATTTCTGCTAAGGATTGCAAACTGCACTTCCCTACCATCCTGACATTGGGGATGGGCCCATCCCCTCCATTTAGTCAATTTAAACCACTCATACTGGGCTTTCACTTTCTTACTCACCTTTCCAAACAGTACACAGTCTCCAGGAGCTCACAGTCAGAGAAACACTCAGCTAGAGGGAAGACTGAGGAAGAAATTGGGGGCAGCGCTCCACCACAGGTATCCAAATCCCACTGGCAAAGACAACGAAAGCTCACCGGGGAGGAAATGGCAGAAAAGAGGTTCCCACATTTCTAACGAATCTAAGTCTTCCAAAGAGTATGACATCTGTGTATCATGAAGGTGGCATTTTAATTTGGTTTGCTTTGCTTTTTAAAGTATTGCTTGATTAGTTCTCATGCTAGGTCAACCCCTGCAACTCCTGTCTGCCAGGATGCTCCTGTGTAATGCACTGTTAAAACAGCTAAGAAACTAGTGACATCCGTATGGACATTACCGGTTAGTAAGGCTAGTGTGGCTTTCAGAAACATGCTTGAAATAACTGTTTGACTGCTAATTATCCTCTGGTTTTGACAAAGGGATATTTATGAGCATTGTTTAGGTTGTCTATAGGATGCATGAGTCTTTCCTATCAAACAGCTTTATTTTCTGTAAAACTGAGGTCGTGTAAAAACTCATTGCTGCTTCAAAAAAGCTTTGCATTTAAGAACATCTAATTATTGCTGAACTGGCTGATATGTGAGATATCTGAGGAAAATTCTGTTGTTTCAGGAACAGTATTCGTAGCTCAGCTTATGGCACTGTGTCTTCAGAGTCCCTAATGAATCGGTCCCAAGATGTCACTAGGGAGACTGCGCTTTTTTGACAGCAGTGGCCATTTGTGGCTGTTAAAGAACCCAAGACATCTTGGAGGAAAATGATCATGCTGCCTTTTTTTGTTGTTTCGGTTTTGGTTTTTTGCTGTTGTTGGTATTTTTGTAGCTGTTCTTTCTATCACTCCAGCAGTGCAGGGCAAATAATGTGAAGCACTGAACATCCTTACTCCCAGCATCAGTCTGCACTACACATACCCAAACACCAAAGTCTTTCCAGGAAAGGTGCAGTTACAGGACTAAGCCCTGCGAATGAAGACTGGGCTGTCAAACTGCATGCGCTGTGTTTTAGATCCATACAATTGTCTCTTTCTTCAACCTTCCCCAAAGCAACGTCTACACTTAACATCCCTTGGGTTTGAGACATTTTAGCTGTATTAACAGACACCACCACACAAAACACCAAATAGATCTTGTTGGATGATATAAAAGCACATAAAAACATCTATTTTTCTTCCACTTTAATGTGTATAGAAGATAAATGGTTGAGCATAAAGTATTGTACTTCTGAGTTCATTAGTTTCTGTTCAACACGGGCAAGAAATCTCTCAAAGTTATTACTAAATGATCATAGTTCTGTGTTGTCAGTTTGATCCCTGCAGGATGCGTCCATCTCAGAGAAAATGCCCATGCAGGTGCACTTGCTGCCTCAGCAGAGAGGTCAGGGATTGAATGAGTGATGGAGTCTTCGATATCTACACATCTCTGAAGGTAAATCCAGGGGGGGTCACATTAATGAAAATGCTGCTGTATGTATCTTACTGCTGAATAAAAGCACCATTTTCACATGTTGTCAGTCTCCAGCCCGACAGTGATTTAAAATTCACATAATCTCTCTTTAAAAAGTGCATGTGTGAGTAGATTTTGAACTCCATTGTACCTTGCAATGAAATTTCATTTTTTAGAACTGAAAAACAGGCAGGTGGTCATGAATGTATCTGAAGCTATTTCTCCAGCCTGAAATGTAAGTACTGTTGGAAAACATTTAGGAAAATAGAACATCTTAGTAGGAGCTGCAGCAACTTTTCATAAATTTATTTTTGCTTGCATCAGTATTCTGAGCTACAGGGATTATAATTTAGTAGAGAAACTCTCATTGGGAGAGGGGATTGATGGCGTCGAGGCAGCAGCCCTGTGAGTTGACAGGGATGCTAATATAGCCACGGCAGAAGTTTAGAGAGCAGATCAGAGCAGCTGGGTGGGCTGATAGAGAGGATCAGGGCAGCCCAGAGGAGCAGTAAGAGGATCCAAATAAGTGGATTAGTAGCATAGCAAAGCACACATTACTTTTAGTTTTCAAACTCCCATTGATTTTACTGCAAGTGCATTTACTAATGTGTGGCAGGAGAAATGGAAGAGGATCAAGGCAGAATCGAGACACGGAGAGCAGGTCCCTGTGGCAAGCTGGAAACAGCAAGAGGCTGGGCTGGGGAGCGCAGTGTAACATCCCCACATCAGGCTCAGTCGGGACTTAGGCGAGGATGGCTGCTGCCTGGGCTTCATCCTGCAGCCTCAGGAGCTGTCTAACGGTGTTAAACGCTTTTGTTCCTGCAGCTGATGCTGCATTTGTTTTCCATCCGTAGATCCAGTGATTGCATCTCTGCACTCTTCCGTCTGCCTTCAGCTGCCGTGGCTGAAGCAAACTGACACAAAAATGGAGGTATGATTAGCAGCATGACCCTCTTGGAACTCTCCTTAGCAGGGGGCTCGCTGGGCTGCTGGACCCTGAGCTGAGCTTGCTGCAATTCGTGCCTGCAGCATCCGTCAGAGCAGGGACTGCTGACTGCTGTGCTTGGGCTGGCGTGATTGACACTGACTCTGGGATGACCCAAAGCTCAAACGTGCCCTTTCTGAGGACAACAGCCTGGCTTTACACTTCATCTCTTAGGCAGAGGTGGTAGTGATGCAAAGACACATCCAGACTAAAATTTCTAAGCACTATTACTCTTTATATAGCACAAAAATTCAAATTTCTAGAAAAAATAACAAGCCCTACTCACACTGTCCTCAGCTTCCTTGAAGCTCTTGGGTTGTAAGGGCAAAATTAGTTCAGCTCATGGTTTCTCCACATTGCAGAGAAGCAGAGGATGTCCATGTATATGGGCAGATTTCTTTTACTCGTCCACATTCTCTTTCATAAAAAAGAGCATTGTTGAGACCTTTTCCTCTTCATCCTTCAACCACATCTGTTGCTTAGACACCTTGGTCTCCTTTCCACTCCTCCCAGAATTCAAATCCAAACACTGGTTTGTCCTACGGAAGACTTAATACCTTAATATCCCATTATCCCACAAGTATTGGATCAGGGTGGATGACCATCAGACTTTGACTCTTAGAATACAGTGCCTTTCCTTGCAACCTTAGTCCAAGCTGTACGTAAATTCACAGAGCAGGGGAAAAATCCAACTTTACAGTCAAAAGGGGCTTTGCATTCATGATATGAAAATATTCAGAGGGTTTGTGACTGCACACACAAAGAACACTTTGTACATAGATTCAGTTATATTTTTTATTGTTGAAACAGTTCTGGAATGTTTTGGGCTCCCTGAGCTGGCAAACAGATGAAAACATTGGTCTGTCCTGTAATTTTTTTCTTTAAAATTTATATGAGAAAGATTAACAAGCAGGAGAATGGACAAGAAGGCATTCCAAAACTGTGTTCCAAAGGAAAAAGAGAGTAAGGACAGAGACATGAAATGTCAAGTACTGTGACTCAAATGGTACAGGAAAAACTTTAGGAGGGTTGGAAAACAAGTTAAATCGCACTCCTGACTTCAGAATTCTTCAGGACATCCAGACACCTTCCTCTCTAATGACCCAGTCCTTGGATATGCCAGCCTGAGAGCCTGCTGAAAGGAAAGGTTTGTAGTGAGACAGCACAGCACAACATGGTCTATTGTCAGCTGGGGAGCTAAGTACTGCCCACATATGTCATATGACCCCAAAACCACCACTGGAAACACTACTACAGTTTATAAAATCCTCAGTGCCATTCATTACACATAACTAACCAAAATAGCTCACCTATTAACCTGTCACCTGTGCAGCTCCTGGTCTCCAATTTACCTCTTCACTCTTCTCCTGCTCCCTAATACTGCACAGAACCTCGTCAGGCTCCACGATGAGTGGTAATCATGGTGCTATTAATACACAGTCAGCAGCCTCTTCCCACTTCACACGGCCTCACATGAATTCCTTGACATTAGACTTTCAGCCTCAGATCAAATCACTGAGTTTATGAGACTTTCTCCAGTATAATTTTTCCAACTGAAAAGCTGAAGGGGTTCCTAGTACACTCATTTAATTCTCCTCAGCTCTAGGACTCTTTAGTCATCTTTGTCCTACACCATCCTACTTCTGAATCATAAAACATTATAATGAACTGGACACACCTGGAAACAAAGAAAAAGTCTGGGACATCCTGTGTGAAGAGCACTGCTGCTGTTAATACTGAAATATTACTAGATTAATTATATTTAATTGGTTAGCTCATGATCTGAAATGAAAATGAAAAGTATTTTGCACACCAGAAAACTGTTGGAAAAATTACTATCATTTAGAGTGAGGAGGGGATATTTTGGAAGTAACTTGAAGCATAATAAAATGTTAACTAAGAAATAATTAGGGATGATCATATTGACTTGATGTTGATAAAGCCCTTATTTAGTTGGCTAATTTCATGGCATTTTGAAAAACACATTACTCAGTTAATGGTTTGAGGAAATACTTTGAAACCATTCATGAATATATACAAAATGCTCAGAATTTTTCATATTTTCACCAGAAAAAAAAGGACCTACGGGTTCTTAATATGTAATAATAACAACATGACACCAAGACAGAAACTGAAATAAAAGATGAAATTAAAAGCTGTCTGCCCCTCAGAGCCAGGGTGCACTTTATCCTAAGTCGCTTGGCTGCCACAGCGATGCAGCCAGCGACTATCTAGGGTGACACAAGGCAGCCATTCTAATGGGATAAAGAGGACTTTCATCTCTGCATTTCTCCAGCTGGAATAATGCAATGGTGGCCTGTGACAAACCAGCAGATGATCCCAGTCCAGTTTCAGGATGCCCACCCCAAAATGCCCCACGACATGCTCACAGCTCCCTGTACACGGGAGCCTTTGAGTTCGTGTAGTTTTTTCTAAGTCCCAGCTGAGAAGCACCAGCAGCACAGGACAGTGAGCTGTTCCCAGCTACCGGATCCTCCTACGTGTTGTGTGGATAACTACAAGACTTTGACCTAAAGTCACCTTGTCCTAGTTTCTAATTCACTTTTATGCAGATGAGATGGCAGGATCGGGGCCGAGGTATCCACACTGGCTCATGCTTTCAGAAATGAAAACTGCAAGATTTGTTCATCTGAGTGACCGCAATTAGGTTAGCTTGCAGGATCAGGCTTATTCTGCGTGAAAAGGAAGGATCTCTCTAATTCACAAAAAGGAAAATGAGAAATACCAGTGAAGAAGGGGATGTGCTAACTCTTGTAAAACATTACTGGAAACTGCATTGCCTAGACTGAAATGTCACTTCAAACCCTGAGTGTCACTTTAAGCAAAAAAAATCAGCACAGAGAAGGAAGAACTAAAATAAGTGAAAGAGCAGCTGATAAAACACTGCCATCACTTTTCATAAATTATACCCCAAAATATTTCACAAAATTGAATAACAGAGGAAAACAGAAAAGATGTTTTTATTTTTGTAGCGCATTCCTTTGGCAAATGCAGGATAAAGCCCATCATGTGAGCTGAACTGTAAATGAAGGCCTTATGCTTTATAAAAATTCTCCTATTGTCCCAGGAAGGATGAGAGTCAAACACAACAGTTTCAGCAATGCTCTAAGTCTTGTAAATAAAGTTAGCTAGCAGACAGGAATCAGCAGACTGTTTGGGAAAGGAAAAAAAAAGGAAAGAGAAAATACTCTTTTTGTAGGAAAAATTTAGGCACACTGCTGCTGCCGACTTCATTGCACTGTATCAGAGATTAATTGGACCCACAAAATCCAGGAAACAGCATATGACATCCATCTACCTTTGCTGCTTCAGCATCCTCCCAAAAATATATAATGCAGGATTTTAAATAGTACGTTAGCCCAGTTTCCTTTCACAAAGTCTTACAGAGAAGTTTAGGAAAATTCCAAAAGTAGCATATTGATTGCCTCTGGGATTTTCCACTTAGCAATTTAATAGAAAATTACACCCCTACCCAATCTGTGAGGTTTCCATAACCTCCCTCGTGAATTTAATTTTCCAGCATATAATAAATTTTACCATTAGGCACATTTTCTGATATTGCCTTCACCATTAAGGCTGTTTCTCAATTTTGCTTTTCAGAACCACGTATACCCTCTGTGTGGTGTCTGGGTGGCACCTTGCACAGAAGAATTCAGGTCTGACTACGTCTATGCACACAGTTAGGATACAAATCACTATTGTTAGTATTCAATTTGCTTCCCTCCTGCTAATTTTATGTCATTATTCCAAGTGATAGGGTCGGTCAATATTACTGGAGCTAAAGGGATTCTCCTGGGTACTCTGAGGAGACCCAGGCAAGATCTGCATTTGCATCTGTTCAAGTAGGCGTATGCAAGTATCACATACTCTTCTCCTTGTCACAACACAGTCTGACTACATGTAAAACACAAGATGATGATCGGAGCTGTGTTTGCAGTTATCAGTAGTCATAACTGTAAACGCCTGGGTCCTTTCTCTACAGGGAACAGGCAAAAGCACTCTCGGCTGTAAAAAAAACCACTCCACCCTCAGTGAATTTAGCACAGTGAGCGAACTGGAAGTGTGGCTGAAGGCGTCAAGTGGTGAATAAATCAACGCGCTAATTTCAGCTGTGTTTGGGCCAGCTGTATGGCTGCAGTGACCTCACGGTGACCGTCGGGAGGGTTGCCAGACGCCCTAAATCTCGCTCCTCTGGAGAGCCGAGACTCTCTTCCTCTTGCTAAGGCGATCCAGTTTTTGGCTGAGGGACTCGATCCAGGTTTGGCAGAGCTCAACATCCCCCAGCTCAGCTGGCGGCTCGGCGCTCTTCTCCAGGCCTCGGTCCGCGACACCAGCGGACACATCCCTGCGATAATCCCTGTAAAACACGGCAACAAACAGGTGTTGCCATCAGTTCCTGAGGTTTACCCACTTCCGCACGCCAACTTCAGCCCCCTCGGCGCCGGCCCCGGCCCGGTCCCGCTAAACACGAGGAGTTCCTCCCGCTGAGCCCCAGAGGGGAGCCGCGGGCAGCACGGCGGGGCTGAGCGGGCAGCGCCGGTGCCCGTGTGCGAGGCGGGCGGCGGGAGGGGGACACAAAATGGCGCTGCCCCTCAGCCCCTTGCCCTCAGCCCGCGGCGGGGCCGAGTGGCGGCGGGCCGGCCCCGGGGTGGCGGCGGCTCCCGGCCGGCGGAACCGCCGCCTTCCTTCCCCCAGCAGGTGGCACCGGGGTCCCGGCGCCGGCG
>VWPU01002878.1:0-130383 GCA_013398955.1 Callaeas wilsoni
GGCGCGCGCGCGCCGGGCAGAGCGCAGCGGGCGGGGGGCGGGAGAGCCGGAGCTCTTCCCGGCGGCGCATTCCCTGTCCGCCTGCCCTCGGCGGGAGTGTAGTGGCGGCGGCAGCAGCGACGGGGGACATGCGGGGCCGCGAGGCGCCGCGCCGCAGCGGCGGCGGCGAGCACATGGCATAGCCGGGGGACGGCGGCGAGCGCCGGGCCGGCGTCACAGCGGGTCCGGCGGGGCGAGCGCGGCTCTCTGCATGTGGGAAGTGAGGAGGCGAGCCAGGGAGCCCGGCGGCACCGGCGAGCACCCGGCGGCGCGGTCCTGAGCCGCCCGCCCGCCCGCCATGGATTGCAGCCTCCTGCGGACCCTCGTGAGCCGATACGTGAGTACCGCCGGCGCCGCTCGCTCGCCCCCGGGCGAGGAGGGCAGCCCTCGCCGTGGCCCCGCGCTCGCAGGAAGGGCTCGGTCAGGAGTTGGGCGGTCCCGTGACCGGCTCGGCGGCCGGGGAGCCTCGGGGCCGCCGCGCGTGATGCCCGGTGCAAGCGGGGATGCAGCAGCAGCAGCGGCGGCACCGGCTGTCGTGCGCCCCCCGCAGCCCGCCCGCCCCACGGGACTGTCCTTCGCTGAACCTCAGCGGCTTGACTTAAGTTCAGAGAACTGTAATTTACAGTGTGCTGCGATACGTAGTTAGCAGGGCAGGTAAAACCTCTAGCTCTCTCTCTGTTTTTTTTTTAATATGTTTGGTTTCGGCCTTTTTTTTTATTTTTCCCTCCTTTCTCCTCGTTACATTGTTTCAGTCAAGCGACTTTTCTCTGGAATTGTCTAATTTAAGTGTACTGACGAATGGTCGGAGCCGTCCCAAGTTTTTGTAGGTGTGCGTAGCAAGAGTCAAACACACCCGACTTGAGAGTACTCCGGGGGAGAGAGGGCTGATGTCGCTTGTTGGTCAGCGTGGGAAAACCCACCCACACTGCCCGAGAGAGCAACTCGGCAGCGCATTACAGTGGGTCCAAGTGTAAGCTGAGATATGTCTGTGAGTGCGGCTCCAGTTCCGTGAAACCCCTAATAAATGCTCGGGGTAATGGTTTAAGTAGATTAGCAAAATGCCTGTAAGTGTGGGGTTGTACGGTAGAAGGCATGGGGACCATCAATATCAGGAAATGGCGAATTTCTGCTTTTGGATATAGAAGTAATTTTTAAAAGATAGGGAGAGATAATTAGGATTTCCAAATATAAATAACTTTTCTTCCTATGCAGGAAATACTTTTGCCTTGGTCAGAGCACTCAGGTTTTCTCACTTACAGTAGATACACTTAGTTTTGTTTGTGCCAAGATCTGTGTCCACCTAATACAGGCTAAAGTCTGCCTTTTTGAAGTATAAATGAAGAAAAGTAGCAGAGGTGAAAAACAATACTTTTTTCCCATCTGGTTTACAATAGGATATATGTGGGATGAGGAGAGAGTGGAGAGTTGAGTATTGAAAGCTGCTATGTGTATATGGATCTTTAGAAAGAGATCCTAAGAGAAGGAAAAGAATACTCAAAATAATATGTAGCAACAGTAATAATGAGGTATAAGAGAAGCAGTGGGCTCTATGGATATAGAGACCGGGTGAGTTGTGCTGAGGTCATTTTGAGAAGAGATAGGCTTACTTTGGGTATAGAGATCTCTCAGTGCTGATTGAACTGTTGGATTTCGTTTAAGATTTCTTTCTTTGTGTTTGCTCGTATCTGGAGCCTGTACCAGTTGCGTGTTCGCTTTGCACAGAGCAAGCACACCGTTAAATCTCTTCCGCATAATATTGTTGCTAACCTCTTCCAAACTAGGCTTAAGCATCAAATATGAAGGAAATGGGCTTAAGAGCAGCTGCAGTAAAGATACATGAGAAGACAGTATGTTCAAAGTAAGGGGCTTGAGCTTTTGAGTTGTGGACTGTCACTGCCCTCCTGCATTGCCAGTGAGACTAATGCAGCAGTCTAAAAGATAAACGAAACATTATTATATCCCATGTGAAGAAGGCTTCCCATTTCCTAGGTCATACTACCTTCTGTATTGTGTTTATGCCGATTGGCTATGCCTAGGTAATTGCCTAGGTTAGTCCACGGTGCCTTGAATATTTTCACCTGTTGCTTCTTGTTATTTTGCTTTCGCTCAACGTCTTAACTTGGAAACCTTTCTTCCATGGAAAGGTAATTTTAAGGAAAAGGTGGTGTAAGTAAATTTGTGTTCATTTCAGTGAGACCTTTGAGGTCTGGCAACCTTATGTCTGTGTTATGTGGTTTTTGTTGTCTTTCTCTTCTTTATATCTCCATGGTTCAGCTACTTTTGTATAGCTACAGCAGTGAAAATGAAAAGTACTAGTTTGGCTGCTGGGCCTGAAACTGACTGCTGTGTATGAGTAGCAGATGTACGTGTCAGGGGTATCACTCCGGAGTTGTTCAGCAAAGCTCTGTACGTACCAGCCAGGCACACGGATGTAGATGTGCTTGCCACTTTCCAAACTGCTTTTTAATAAGGGAGACAAGGCAGTGACTCTTCCGTGGGAGAGCTGGAGCGTATAGTTACATCTTGTGTTTATTCCAAAGTAAGCGCAAGCTTGGGTTTAGTTAAAGTCGATATAAAAACTTTTCCATTATCAGGGTCTTAGAACTCTGAATTTTTGTTCTGCAAGTCTCCTGGACTTGTTCAGCTGCAGGTCCTTCCTAGAGAAGGCTGGTCTTTGGATTACGCTGAGAGCCTTGAGTGATGCATCTGGAGATGCTGGTTAGCTGGGAGCTCTTATGGTGTGATCTTGGGGAAACAAACAGTTGAACAGTTGTGGTGTGATGTACTAATGGAGCCGTCTAATAGGATGGTTTCTAACAGTTCTTTGTCATTACTTTTCTTTCTTGGTCCTGTTTGTTGTAGGACATAAAGGCGTAAGTTAAATACTAGGGGGTTTGTTGTGATTGGGAAGATCCCTCCCATTTCTTTCCTTTCCTGGACAGTTTCTGTCCTGAAGCAGTGCAAAATCAGTGTATATATTTCCAAGGCCCTGTGGAAGAATAGCAGTGACTGGGTGCTGTCAGCTTCCTGGTTAGTATTTTCAAATATTTGCTGTTCTACCTGCTTTGAGTGTCCTTTTTATACCTTTGAGGCATTGAAGAGTTTAGTGATGTGGGTTGAATAAAATATATGTTCAGTATGCCAGTCATACTGTACTTCATATCTCTTCACCAAGAGATGATGTAGTCTCTTAGAAGGACAAAGGGAATTGTGTTTATCTTACCAAATTTTTAAATTGACATTCTTTTGTTCTGATCTTTAGATCATCCTGCAAATTTGGGTTCTTTGCACTTCATCTCTTGCTTCCTGTAACCATTACTGCAGCCATACACAATTCACAGAAGTGATGGTGAAAAATAACTTTTTTACAGCAAAAGTGTTTGTTTCACTGCAGTACAGCTGATGTGAAGTTTAGTTTTCCAAGTCCTTTGTGATCTTTCAAGCTGATTGTGCTGATTACAGCATTGTATTTTTCTTATTTGTATCTAATGAGGTTAATCTGTATATTTGACTGCTTTAGAATGTGTATGAGCTGTACTGGAGGCATCTTTAAGTCACAGAGTAGAAACACCCTAATATACAGCTTTGCTTCTACATGGAATCATAGGAACTGAATAAGTTGTCTACATTAAGATAAGTAAGATAAATTTTGACACCAAAAATTATTATTATTTCCCAAATAATGGAAATAATGGCTGTGTGTGGGTAGTATGAACATTACTTGATGGGACTATACTTTTTGTGACATAACAACATAAAAATATAATCTTCTTTATGGATATTGCTTTTGCATCACACAAAATGCTTCTCAGTCTTCTCCTTGTATTCCCCAGAGGATATGTGCTACCCTAGAGAGGGCAGCTGCACAGCCAGAGAATACAGAATTAGCATAGAGTATCCTGTAAGTGTCATGCAGAACCTGCTTAGTAACAAGAGAAACTTGTTAGGTTAATATTAAGCAGTACACTATTTAGGGGAAAAAACAAACATACAATGCCAATTAAAACTGCCTCCATACAAGATTAGCTTCTGGTTTATAGTTAAATTATTTGGGACACTGTGGTATCATTAGGTGATTTGTTCTGCCTGTGTTAATGCAGCTGCTTTAGTTTTCTCTGATCACTTATTTTTTGCTGGTCTTAGGACTTCTGAAGTCTGCCCTCATCACAGTCGAAAGTTGCTTAATAATATTTAAACAGATTTTGGTGACTCCTTTCACAAAATGAACACTTTCCTTAATAAAACATGGGCATATGTCTTTTGTGTATTCACAGTAGTTGTTTATGGCTGAACATGGATTTATATATTCTGAATACTGTTGATTTGAATATATCTGGGCAATCTGGGAAGATGTTGCTCTTCAGCTTGTGCCTGTTTGGACACTAAATGATTGCTGAACATCTTGCAGCCTATGGTGACAGTCTGTTCTGTATTTGTAAGACAGCTTGCCCTGGTCACTAAAAGCTCCTGCCCAGGTTGATGGCTTTGGGTTGTACAGTAAATGCTGCTGGGTCAGAGGTCTGTATTACTGAAGAGTTTTGCCTTTATTACGTAGTATATTTAGAGATCTTCCTACTTTACTGCTTCTCCTATTTCAGGTTCTCCTGTTACTTTAGGATTACAAATCTGGATCTTAAGTATTTGTTACCTGTGTAAGTATCTCTAAGTGCATGTAGTAGCAGGTAAGACGTGTTTCCAGAAGGAATAGTGATTTACTACAGCTTTGGTCTCTAGGGAGCTGCTGGCCTATTAGTTGTGCAGGTATTTCTGAAAAATCTCTTTTTTGGGAGGCTGGAATAAATTGAGTTTACAAATGAATGCTCTATTTTTCACTTTGGTAGAAGTGGGTCAACTTTAATCGTAGTTCGAAAAGACATTTGACTAGCCTAACTAGGAAGTTATGGTAGGGATTTTTAGCAAGTTCTCTCTTTCATGAGAACCTGTGACTTTTGGTCGTTGACTTAGATGATTTTGTTGCTTTTTATTGGCATTATAATTCTAAAACTGTTTTCTAATTAGATTTCCTAAGTATTTGACTTGTGTATGTAGTCTCAGTAGACATAAATTAGTATGGAACTTGAGTTTATTTATTTATGTAACTCTAATGCAGTAGAGGTTGATAACTGCTTTGACCTGAAAGTTGGTGGAATTGTAAGCTTTGGTGCTTTATAGTTATTTGTGTCTTAAAGGACAATCCATTTGTCAAGTGTTTCAGATGACCTGTTGTTTTTAATCTAAATTTAGTTAATTCATTTGAGGGTGTTTGGTTCTTGCTTTTGCTTCTGAATTTATTCAACCTCCTTTGCACTCTTGCAGATGAGTGTTAAACTGGTGCCCTCTACGTTTCTTAGTCAAGGTTCCTGTTAAACAGTTTTCTTCCTAGTCCAGTAAGTCCAAAGCATTGTGTTACATTTTGGTTTTAAATTCAAATGTATAATTTGACAAAATCTGGAGCTAATTTAAGCTGTATATAAACACACTTATATGACAGACTTTGTCTGCTAGCTGTGTCAAGTGTGCAAAAGATGCTCTCTATAGGAGCTTGATATGTATTCATGGGTCAACAATAAGAAACTTGCAGCTCTTAAGGGTTTGTGTCTATTCCTGGTATGTAATCCATTTTCGTTATCTCTTGTGCAAGTCTGTGTGTCACAATGTTTTTTCGAAACTTGAGATGCTTCCCATCTCTCAGCTCTGCTTCACTGCAGGGTACCAGTTCTTCCTGCTGTGGAAGGTTCAACAGAGGGCATCAAGCAGCATGAGTAAGTTTTGAATTTCTGTTTCCCCAAGCACCATTGCTTTGTTATTTGCCTAATTGCCTTTTTCCTTTATTTTTTGAGGGGTGGGTATCTGTATGGAGTGCTTCCTGCTGACTTTTCAGCAAGTTATTTTAAAAAGGCAAAGTTTGAAAGCTTTACGTAGAAGTTAATTCTGTTGACTGTTGAATGTGGCTGACAGAATTTGTCACTCCTGCAAATCTGACTTCATACTGGTAGTGAGTCTTGTGTTCATTCTGGTTTGTAATGTACTCTTAAGATATTTCAGTATTATCTGATGCTCAGAAAGCCCCCAGATGCTCTCCCTTCCCCCATCAATTATTTATTGCTGAAGGGCAATAAACATGGAGAATTGCATGAGCTCTGTTTTTTCCCCTCCCCCCACTCCATTAATTAACTAATTTACACAAGAAAAATGTAATTTCCTTTTTCTTTTGAGAATAAACAAATGAAAATAGGACATTGCGTATGTGAAACAGTTCACTTACAGGAAGTCAGTGTACATATTACATGCTGGTTGCTATTGACTACAAAATATTGCTCATCTGCACTCATCAGATGCTCTGTGATAGTAGAAAACATTGCTTTTGGAGCATCTAAATTGTAGGCCTGTTTCAGTGTCTTAAAATAGATCAAGAAGTTTTGATCTTTTTTTAGCATCAAAAATCCTGAGATGAGAACTGTATAGTTGCTTTTGTCTCTTGATAACATGTTGTTTGATTAAAAAAAAGTTTAATATTGTTCTGCTTTTATGTGTTTTCTCAAGTATCACCAAGTATCAGTTCTGCAAGCAGGAAGCCTTTTGAAAATTATTTTTGGGAATGGAAGAGGACAAAGTAAAACATAGCACGTTTAGAGCTTAACATTTCTGATCACCATTGCTCATGGATTCTTCTCTTCTGTCATGCAGTAGTGGTTGAAACAAGGAAAGTGACAAGATGGAATGGGCTTTTCTAATGAGTCTGCTTTTTAAACCCCCAGCACTTAGAAAACAGTAATTGGGCTGACAAATAAAGCATTCCACAAATACCACAGCTGGCTACTGTTTGTGGTGTTGAGATGGGCATAATAAAACTTAGTCCATCTAACTAGGTTTAAGTGTGACTAGAAGCCCATTGTGGTTTCTGAGGTGCTCCAGCGGGATTTACTGTGGGATGCCTGCTGCATGTCATGTGCAGGTGTGTCAAGGAGCAGAAACAAGAGAAAACTGTGTCACAGAGAAGACTGAGCAGATGTTTTAGAACCTGTTATGCAACTGGATTCAACTTTTCTGGGCTTTTTGTTGTTGTTGTTTGAGCAAAATAGCCTGCTTCTCCTCCTATAAGTCTTTTAGACAGATGATATTTTTCCCAGAATAATTCTGCTTATTCTAGTGGCTTACCATTAGACAGGATAATGTATTATTTTTATTTGTATAATTGTTGAGGGACATTTCAGCTGAACTTCATCCTGAGCTGTGAAGCAAAATGACACTGGAATGCTATTATCTTCTCTGCTATAATTACCATGGCAACAGCTGCAGGTAGACAAGGCAAACCAGGGATCCTTTTTCTATATCATATGTACACAAGTTGTTTTTCTTCCCTCTCAGTAATGGCTCAGAGAAGCCTGTGGCACAGACTCTTGAATCGTCATGAAAAGTGTTTTGTTTGGGGTTTTTTTTTAATTTACCTTGGATTTTAATTTTGAAAGTATTGAGTAGTTGTGATACTATGTTATCTTTTTAGGAAGAAACTGACAGCCTAGCTTGGATTGTTCTAGGAGACCGAGGGGATGAGTCAGTGACTCTGGAGTTTCTTTGGAAGATCACAGAAGACCACAGGCTGATAAATCACCTAGATATCTTTGCAGATCTGGATGTTAATTTTTATGTGCATTCATCTTCTTGGGACAGGAAGGAGACTATTGTCCACCTTTTCCATAGAGAGAAGTTGTAAGGGTACTTTAATGCTTCCAGGTAACAAAATTACTCTGTCACAGGAAGAAAACTGGGTGTGAACACAAGCCTGAAATGACTATGTTTTGGGGTTTTTTTTCTTGTTACCTAAGTGTTCTGCATAGCTTCTCCTCATACCTCCTATTTCCCTCTTTATTCCTCCATCTGCATTCATATGCATTCGTGTGTAGATGGGTGCACATGTGCTTCCTTAAATTGTATGTTATTCATTTAGCAATGTCAAAAATGATGCCAAGATTTACCAGGGATACAGATGTGCACTGGTATTAAAAAAAAAAGAGTCTTCATGTGAGCTCTTTTCGGGTTATGGAGGTATACTGGGAAAGTGTATTTTGGTATGCTTCTTGTTTACATCACCGTGGTCGTTACTAGAAGCATGGAAACTTAAGAATTTGGAGGTTTCCTAGAGATCTTTTTCCATTTATTTTGCTCTTCCCTGTAGACTAATTTCCCCCTTTGAAATAGGAGAATCTGTTTCCTTCATTAATCATTAAGCTCATCAAGATACGGGGCAGGATGAGGGGGGAATAGTGTTTCTTTTTCCTGGTGACACTCACTAATCTCTTTGCTTCAGTCAAAAGAGGATTTCATCTAACCTATTTTGAATAGAGGATTAAGGACAATTAGGCTCTTCCTCTGCTTCATCATTAAGATGGGCTGTTGTGAAATCCTCTGAAAAGAACATCTGCTGATGTGCCAGTAAACTTTTGCAAAATTAATGTTAATAATCAAAATAATTGTATGCAGAAAAAACCCTTGTGTACGAAGTACTTGTCTGGAGCTAATTGTATGGATGGACTGGGGAGAGGGAGGGAATACTGAACTGTTTGCCCACTAGTTTTTTTTGTCTCTAATGGTTTGAATTTACGCCGTGAGGTAGACATGCAGATGAACCAAAGTGGTTTTCTTGTTATCTGAATTGTATTAGTAACTTGCAGTTCATGCTTAGCGTTTTACATAGTTCACTTCTTTTCAAAGTCCTATTGATGAATTGTATGCACAAATTAATGTAATGAAGTACAAACACTGTCCATTATCTCTGCTTGTATAACTATTTTATGCTACTTATATTCATTATAAGTAGCATCTCTTGAGATGAATCTGAATCAGCAGTGGCATTTGATGGCTGACATGAAACTGCTATACTTGTCAAGAGGTCATTGGAAAATAAAACTGAAAAATGCTACTGTTATTGGAACACATGATGTGCATAAGACAGTACAGTGATTAATGTGAAGGAAAAATGGCTGTGTGTCTTCTGGAGAAGTTCAGCTTCCTTATCTATCCTGTAAATGATAGAACTGGTTGCCTTCCATGAAGCATGGATAGTACCCTGTGAAGCTACAAAGAAGGTAGTTGAGCGACACTTGCCTCTGAGAAATTGCTCTTGCAGTCTTAATTTCATTACTAGCAGTTGTAGGTAGGTTACTGAAACTCATTGTTTGTTTATGTTTATTTCCTGCAGAACACTAGAGAGTCGAATCTAATCCTATTTTTGGGATGGTAATATATCTGAGGAAGGATTGTCAAGAAAAAGCTGAAGTCTGTTTACTTGGTCTTATTCTTGAGGTGACTGAGTCGAATAAACTGTAATTTCCCAGGCTGGCATTATCCATGGTTCGTGAATGAGCAGTGTTTGGCTCTGGGATCTCGAAGCTCTCTTCAAGGAGAATTGTGTTTGTTAAAATGCCTGGTGTCTTTGCCTTTGGCTTGAGGCTGTAGTTACAGAGGGCATGCCAGTCACTGGATGAGTTTTGGGAATGTGGAGGAAACGTTGGGGAGTTTGATATCTATTTGTTCAGTGATTATTTTTCAGAGGGGGAAGACATCATTTAAAATTTAACTGCATGAAAGTTCTTAAAAATGAGGCCGCCATTTAGTCTTACTATAAAATGAGTAGAAATACACTCTTACGTGAAATACAATATGTATGAAAGAGGTTACTGTAAATGTAGGCTTAAAACAGTTTATTGACTGAGTCATGGCTAAAAAAGTAAACTTTTATGCTAATATTTGCAGAAGTATAATGTAAGTAAGTTCAGGCTAGACATTTTGCTTTGGTTGAAAAAACGCCTTAGACTCTAAGGAGATTTTGACAGATTAATGTTAGTCCTTTAGTTTAATACTCAACATTTTTTCTGTAAACATAGAATACACTGACATGCTGTTATTTATTGGCGTGTTGTGTGTGTTACAGAACAGCTGTAAACTCCTTTCTATTAAATTGTGTAGTTCCTTTTTCTTTGATTTTTTTTTTTCAGTGGAATTACATTAACAGGAAGCATGATGCTTAGGGTTACCTTAAATTTTCATATTCTAGTCTCCTTACCACCAGTATCAGCTTTGGAAAGCTTAACTCTGATAAATCAAACTTTTTGCTCACCCAGTCTAAGGAAAAAAAGAAAAGAAAAAAAAATTCAAAGATTTCTCAGGTAACCTTAAGTATTACAGACATTATCAAGTTAAGGTAATGTTTAAAATCCATTTTATATATAGTATATAGATTTTAAAATGTCTTATACTGTTTCTTTTTAAAGAATATTTACTATTTTTATCCTTTTTAACCAGAAGTTTTTATCAGATTTTCAATTTCTGACTACCTTAAACAGTTTTCAAGGTTCTAAACAAATGTTATTTATTTTTGACTTGAAGCTTTTTGTATATTGTTGGTATAAGAGATACATAGCTACTTGAATATTTGGTTGGTTGTTAATATTGTAGTGGGGAGGATGGGGACAAGTGGGCTAAACCTAGGCTAAGAAATTTATTTAATGACAGTTACTGAGCACAACTACACAATTCTTTCACCTTCTAAGGTTAAAAAAAAAAAAAAAAGGACAGCACAAAACTAACCCACAGGGTTATTGTAACTTCAGCTGCAGATGCTGTGGTATTGTTAATCTCCTGAACAGTGTTAACTGACTGCTTGCTATTTACAGTTGTCAAGTGACCAGATGGTCTAATTTGGTAGGAGGTGCCTGTGTATTGGCACTAAGAGGGAAGAAATGAAGAGAAAAATGGAAAAAAGCTCTTTCCTTAGCCCAGAACTGCATGATGCTTTAAGCTGGTTCATGAATATGAATATGTTGACTTCTCGATGCTGTAAGCTTTTCTGTGACATAAGGAGGTTATGTTTCCATACTTGTTGGCTCTAATGACACAGACGCAGTAGGAAAGCTTCACATGCTTTTGTGAAGCAGTGCACAGTGAACACGGGCAGGTATAAAGGCATGTTTATAAAGGGCAGTCTGGACTGTGGTTTTGCATCTCCTGACTCTCTGAGCCCAGGAGGTCTCAAATTTAAAAGGCTTATCTTTTTTTCCTAAAGGAAGGTTCTTAAGCCTCTGACTTAACTTCTGAAGAAGTGAAGAGGTTACCTTGCGCATTTTTACTCTGTTAGTGATATTTGCTGTAACTTGTTTAAAGACCTTTTATGGCAGCATATATATATATAAAATAAGTTTTTTAAAAAATTACTTGAGGCTAGGTTTCTGCTGGGCGTGTAGAATTAAAATACCAGTATTTCTTTGCTATTTTTTTTCAAGCTCTAAGGTATTTTAAGATAATAATGCTTTTACGCAGGCAGTTGTTTTCGTAAATGTTAAAAATGGTGACAAAAGCCAAACAAAGTTTGCTTAAGTTGTGATAATAGTTGAGTCATTGAGACAACTGCAAATACATGCAGACCGTTAAGGCTAGTAAGGCAGTGGCTTTGGCTTTTCTGGCTCTCTTCCTCTGCCCGCAGTCAGACCACTTAATTCTGCTTGTAATGACTGTTTCTTGCTGCAGAATAGCAGCTGCTTGGTTATGTGGCTTGTAGCTGATCTTTGGCAGTATTATGATAAAGGGAAAAAGCACTGCTGCACTGTCAAATTCTTAGTTGTGTCTTGGAGATGGGGAGTGGAAAAGGAGGAATGTGGTCTCTACAGCACAGGGAGCGTCCTGCCTGGCACTGGGCAGTTAGGTCAGTACAGGAGTGAAAACATGTTTGTGGGGCTGCTGGCTGCAGGCAGCTGCATCTTGTCACTTCTTCCTTAAACTGGTTACAGGTGTGATCCAGACTTGCCTTCAGTTTCCTGCAGTATGTAGAAGAGACCAAAGCAGAAGCTTTAAGCGAGCTGACACAGTGATGTGTAGCTCCTGGAGTCCTGTGAGAGCTGTCAGAAGGGGCTCTGGCTGCACAGGCAGGTTTGTGCTTTCTGTTCCACTTGGGACGTGCTGTTGGCACGTTCATAGAGACATCTGTTGCACTTCGGGGAGTGACAGACCACTGGGCAGTGACTCTATGTGGGTGCGTTCCTAGAGAGGCAGCTGTGTTCCTCTGGGTGTGGAGCGGTAGCAAGTTTTGCTGTGACGGAAAGAGTGCTGCCAAGTGCCAGAGTTCTACGTAGTGCTTCTAACTGGAATGAAGTGACATCCCAGAGTGCTGACTGATGAGTCAGGGGCTGATTTGGCAGGATGCTGACATCCATGGAACACTGCCTTGCTTTGTGAGTAGCAGCTGGCATCAGAAAAGAAGTAATTGGGAGAGGGGTGGGAGTTAACAGTGTAAATGTCAAGAAGCTTGATGATTTATAGAATGAGAAGTATGTGGGGGGCTACATACTGGAGGGAATGTTACTGAGAAATAAACCAACCACCAAAGTTGGGAAATAACTCCACCTTTTTCTCTCCAAACTAACTCTCTGATGTGCATGCTCTTGCAGCACTTGTGTTATATGGCTTGACCTGCCTTAAGTTCTAAGTGAAGTCAAAACATAATGATGTGTGGGGGAAATGGAACAGCCCTTAAATGCCTAATGTTTCCTCCTCTGTTTATGAGAACATGTTTTATAGAAATAAGGATGCCAGTGCAGGAATACTTCAAGATTGTGAAAGGCTATCACACAGGCAGCCGTGGGAGACTGGTATCTTTGGTTTAATGTGAAGACCAGTGTCACATGCCTAAAAATCAAGGTTTTCTTTGCACAAAGACAAGGTGTACACGATCTGTTTCATTAATAATACTTGGAATGAATTAATTCTGAAAATAATTACCTAAACTCAGCATTTCTAAAACAAGCAACAAAAAATATTTGTTAATATCAGACTAGTCTGAAAAGACTTCATGCTTTTTACCTCTTTTTCCATAAAAAGTGACTAGATGATCTGGAGAGATCCCTTCTAACCTGCGTTGCTCTAATTCTAAAATGAGAACTGGTGACTTCTGCTTAATTTAAAGGAAAAAATACTCTTGCCTCTTTTGCAGCCATCTTGGTTTTCATCCCTGAGCCTGCGGTAGTAATACATCCTGAAGTTTAAAACCGGCTCTGTGGATAAAGCTGCATAACACCCTTAAGTGATAACCCAGAGACTCCACAGCAGTGATTAGACCGCGTGGTGTGTTTGTTCATTCATGCTTTAAGGTTGCGACAGTAGAAGTTCACAACAACTTCCCTGTGTTTATCTGCTCAGTAAAATCTACTGTAGGTGAAACTGAGGCTTTCATAGCTGTGCACCTGACCAGGCTGAAGTACTTCTCCTGGTTCCTATTCTTCTAGTTAAACAGAAATTATTGCAGGCAGCCGATACATGGTTATTATCACCATTCCCTACTCTCTTTAACTCATGTGCCTATTCCAAAACCTTTTTCCTTCAAAAACGTATTTTTCTCAAAGTAGTAATTTGTTAAGCCGTCTGATTCTTGTACCTTAATTCAGATGTTCATAATGCCCAAGGAAGTCCTAGCCTGAAAAAGGATGGTAATGAGTAGCTAGGTGGAGAGGGAGCTGTGGACGGGAAACTCTTTGGGAGCTACATGCCTATAACTTAATTTGGAAGCTGCTGTTGTGTAATTGTGACCTGAGAGGCTGGAAAAGAAAAGCTACTAGACTTTAATTAGTAACAAATAGTGTGAAAATGCTTGTGCCCTTGAGACTTAAGCTGGCCTGTCTCAACTTTCACAAGATCTTTGTCACCATGGAGCACTGATGGGTGCATGGGCTGGGAGGAGTTACTCTGGAGCTCCCTTTAGGTGCTGAAACTACAAGTGTTTAGTTTGGGGAGTGTGGGAATGGTAAAAAGAAGATAGAAAATAGCATAAACTCTAGATACTGTTACAGAGTTACTTATGCTATGGCATTAATATAGAAAAAATACTCGATCATTGTAATGGGCATGTAACAGTAAGCTGTTCTTGGGAGACTTCTTACTCGGTTAAGAGATGACAAGTTTTGGAAAAGATCTCAGGCCTTAAGCTGAGGAAAAGATGGTGAAGAGTATTTGACTGTTAGGAAAATATGAAAGTAAAACTTCCTTGATCTCACTGTAGTTGATATTTTCTTAAAATAATTTGGGGCATGTTAATGTAATGGTTTCTATGTCTGTTTTAAAATATCAGGAGAATGGTGAGAGAATATTCCATAGAAGAGTGGGAGTCCTTGGCTGAAAGAGAAACTTGAGTAGTTGATATCATGTGCTTGAAGTCACGTGTTGTAATGTGTCCTTCTGTGGTTTCTGAGCTGGTGGCTGAGGGAGAGCAGGCTATAAATACTTTTCTGTTCTCCACTTATGTGGTCAGTTAAAGTTTGATCAAACTTTTATTTAGAACTTGACCACTAAATTGGCAAATTAAGCCAGCTTTCCTGTTTCTGATGTGAGTTTATTCTTTAAAAAAAAAGGCAGAGTGAATCTATCTGCTCCTGCTTAAGTGTTTTAAATTGGGATGCACTCACTCTTAAGAGACATGTTCTAAAAGAGGATCTGAAAGTTTTGGTAGACTATTCTAGGAGGAAGATTTTTCTTCTCTTTGGAGTAGACTTCTGAAGAATTAATGATATTCCTTTGGAAAGGCTGAGCCCAGTACAGTTCCTTTACATAAAACAATCTTTGCTAAAAATGTTTATTTTTATTAGCAAATGTACTAAAACACCTGGTCTTATTTTGCACTGTTCATGGATGTTTCCATTAGCCTTTAAAATACTGGAGACGTTCCTGAAAAGGCTTAATTCTGAGCCTAAGCTCAGACTAGATAACAGAAAGTATACAACCCTTGCTCTGGAAGGCATCTAACAGCCTCTCTTGGCTTGCTAAAGCTGTTTGTCCAGCTTTTGCTTCCTCTGCAGATGGTTCAGGATGCTCTGTTTCTCCATGCACAATGTCAGAATAATGAATTGATCTTTAAGTCCAAATGCATCCTATTCCAGTGCCTCAATTTCCCTTTAGTGCTGCCTTGGGTAATCTTACTATGATGTCTGTTTCTTCTGTAAAGGCTTTCTTAAAGGTCTTTTTCTGCTCAGACTTCCTGGTTCATTGTTCCACAGTTATTGTCCTCCTTGAGCCCACACTGTGCCAGGGAGGTCTCTGCAGTTCTTTGCCCTAGCTTGTCTGTCTCCTTGTATGCATCCCTACTGAGGAGTTACAGGAAACAACACAGTGAACTCCAAATGAGTTCTCGTGGCCTAACAGAAACATTGCCTTCCTTCCCACAGTCTGCTCTGGATCATCTGATCCCCAGCTGACCAGATCAGCTGTTGCTGTGTGGGGCCTTATACAGGAAGGATAAATTGACCCTTGCTTCCTTTGGAGATCCTACTGCTTTGGGTGTTTGGAAAACTACAGCCAACAAAGCCTGCTTTCGTTATCTCCCTCAAACTGAGCTGAAGTGTATGTACGAGGGGATTATGCCACACTAGCTTACTAAATATATTTTTGCATGACAGTCTTATACTAAAAAGAAAAACACAATGATAGCTATCTCCAGTAATGACAGGAGTACCTTCTCTTAGTGGACATCAGTGCCAGAACTTTATTTTAGTACCTTCGAAGTCATTAGTACAGAAAACAGTGCTGCAGCTGTCTTGGCAGGCTGTACTAGGAAGAAGTGCAGTTCCTAATTTAGTGTGTATCTGATTGATGCATTTGAAAGTGGCAATTCAGCCTGGCAGCAAAAGAGGATTGGAAGCGGGTGCTGAGCACAGTAGGGTTTAGCTTATGGTAGCTCAGGGCTACTTCATTCTGTACAAAGGGGAAACGTTAGTGTGTTCACCCTGTGCCCTCAGAGAAATGGATTGCAGGATGGTCAGTGTTGCAGCCTGGTTGCTTGTTGCCAGAAGGAGTTGAAAAATAAAGGTATATTTTGAAATAGGTGCCTTGCTCTCTTGAACCTTTGGAACTTTGACTGGCCTACTAGCTGTGAAGCAAGTTTTGTACCTGGGAGAACCACCTGAAAACATTCTCAACCAGCGTTTATTGGTCTGTCCAGATCTGGTTTAGATTTTGGGTTATCTGTATAATGATCTGGTGCTTAGGCTGGGAAGCTTTTGTGAGGGAACTGGTTGCTGTTGGGTCACTTCAAATAAAACTTAAAATCTGGAAGCTTGTTCTTACAGGCACATGATTTTCAGGAGCTGTGATACTTAAAACTGTCTTGTAGTTTTATAGAGACAGCAAGAGCCTGAGGGAAGCATGTTCCTTTGGCCTCTTACTAGAGACTCATGGGGAAACATGGTTGCATTGCAGCGTGTGCTGAGGCCTGCCAGACCCCAGGAATTGTGGTTATTGATGCAGTGCAAGATTTATCTCCTCGATTAGGATAAATCTGGAAGTTGCAGTGGGATTGCTGAGTCTCATCATTGTTCTGTGTGCCTGTTGCCTTGACACATGGCTATATGACTGTGACCAGGACAGCTGTGTGAAAAGCTTGGTGAAAAAATAGATTTAGTAAAGCTGAAACGTTCCTTGGGTGGCAGGGGATGTGCTGTTGAGGAAAGTGTTGTGTTAAGGCTCCTACAGTCTTCATCTTAGGGCTTTTTTTGTAGCTGTAACACACCTAGTTAGGCTTGCTGTTCTGAAGCTAGAAGTGTTGCTGGCGGAGGGGGATAGATACACTTTCATTGCATGCATGGAGTTGGTAAACGCTTGTGACCTTTTTAGGTTTGTAACATATGCCAGTGGAAAGCTTGGAAAAACATTGGCTTTTTGCTTCACTAAAAATGTTTTCTTAATTTTTTTTTTTCAGGTAGTGACAAATGTCCATTTTGTAGAAAACTATTTGATGCATGTTGACCTTAAAGCAAAGGGTTAAGCTGTCTCACGTGGCTGCTTTTTGTCCTGGAAAGAATCAGCAGTGAAAGTTAGGCTGTCAGCTTTGTTTGCATTTCCCAGCTATTGTGCACTTGCCAGCATCTTTTAAATGTTTTAAATGTAGCTTTTGTACTTTTCTAACGCATAACATTTGTATGCAGTGGTTTTTGTGAGGATGCCAGAACAGCCATATAGTAAATATTTAATAAGAATAATAAAGATTTCTTGTTCTCAGTGGGCTAAGTTCTGATCTAAAGGAAGTGAAATTGCCATTTTAAATTATTTATGAAATGCTGCACATAAGGAGGTATGGTTTGTTTGCTTTATTATATGTAGATGGCAGGAGTAAAGGTCTCAGTTTAGTTAAGACATAAATGGTGTGGGTGGGTTTTAAGCATGATAAAAACCTCAGTAATCCTACTTTTATGGCTGTGAGGGATATAGCCTCATCCAAAATGGTAGCTGTAGTACAGGTTGGATGATGGAAATTCTCCTGTTGCTCCATACTTCAGCTGACTCAATTTTTGGAGACCTCACTTTGTAGCCCTTTACCTGAAAAGCATGAACTGTTTGCTTGAAAGTCTTAATAACGAAACTGTCACTTGTGCAGAAAAAAAAATTTTTAAGATGGTAGACATGTCTATCAGCTCTCATGGGAACATGAATTTCCCTTGTGCTTTACTAGTACTGAAAGAGAAATGATTATTGGTATATCTGTAACTTCAGTGTAAGGAGAAAGAAAGTGAAGCAGGTGTGGTTGATGCTTTGAGCATCTAACGAAACATGCTAAAAGTATTCTCTCTTCTTTGTTCAAAATGCAAAAGGGACTAGGGAAGAAGTGAACAGAAACAATGAGGTGTGGAAAATAAAGGAGACTAAAGTTGTTACAGAAGGAAAAAAAAAAAAGAAACCAATGGGAGAATCCCTCTGTCCTGAGACATAAAGCTTCAAGTGCAAGTCCTTGGATGTTAAGTCAGTTGAGACACCCTCTATCTGTCCCTTCTCCCCTCCCTATTACTGTTTGATTTCTGTTGTGTGGAATGAAGAGTGTTAAGGAGAAATGTGAAAATTTCTGAAGATTCTGAAGTAGGGGCTTACTGGGTTTTCACAGTAAGGACCCAGTATTTGAGGAGTTAGCTCTCTGCAAAGAGTGGGCTTTCTATCAACATTACCATTTTCACAAGTATTTGTTTTATTGTGGGTATTTGGTTGTTGGATTTTTTGTTCATTTGTTTTCCCTGGGGACCACAGCTCTCTTCAGGGATAGTAAATATTTATTTCAAAACTGAATCAGTGCTAGTGATGTACTGTGGTGGCCTTTACCCAGCTCGCTGTAGACCTTTAAATGTAGTGCTGGTCTGGTGAGAAGCTCCTGTAGTTTTTAGAGCATTTAAAAAAAAAAGAATGAGCAAGATTGCCTGGCAAACAAGTAAGGGCTGTACGTGAGAGGAATAATGCTTCTTTAAAGTGAAAAGCTCAAGCATGCTTTTTAACATACTTCAACTTCGCAGTTTACTTTTGATGTTGGGATTTTCTTTTACTTCCTAGTATTAATTTTCTTTCTTGCTTATTATGCTCCAAACAAGAAACTAAGTTGTCTTTTATAAGCTTGAGTGTATCTGGAGTGAAAACACATTGTTATATTTAAAACCACATGAATATGTTCTGCAACTTTTAATATAAATTATCCAAACTCACTTCTTCACATATGAGGAAAGAGATTCAAAGTAGTACCCCTGGAAGTTAAGCTCCATTAAAAAAAACAAACCAAAACAACAAGTTCCTGCTTTTATATTGTATCTCAGTGGGTTTGCAGTTCTTTCTTCCTCTGTTTTCTGTTAAACCCATTCTAAAGCCCTTGGTGTGTGCTTATATCTGGCTGGCTGTTTTCCACTTCTGTAGAAGGTGAGCTTTCAAAATAGTAGTTCAAGGCACAAACATTGTATTTCTCTTCAAATAATGCTACCTCTGAAAATGCGGATAATTACTTTGTTTTATGAGCCTATTTTATTTTTTTAAATTTGGGCAAGATAGAGCAAATCCTTGCTATTCAGAGGCTTTTAAAAAAAAATTTAGAGTATGAGGTGGTCTTAATAAGTAGACATGAATATTATTGAATATGTTACTGCAATGTTAAAAAGGCTTTAATGATGGGGGTTTTTTAATTCACTAGGTATGACTTAAATCTACTGTGGTTTGCTTTAAAATGTCTTCATGTCTTTGGGGGGATTGAAATAGAGCTTGCGCGTTAACTTTCTACAGTTGTTGTGCGTGCTGTATCTTTAATGAAAGACATGATAGGAGATGTGTGTATGTTAATGTTAGTGGACCTGGAGAGAGTTAC
Source organism: Callaeas wilsoni (assembly GCA_013398955.1). NCBI lineage: Eukaryota > Metazoa > Chordata > Aves > Passeriformes > Callaeidae > Callaeas > Callaeas wilsoni. Next base: position 19,181 of record VWPU01002878.1, read on the forward strand.
TGGACTTTGTGTTCTGAAACATTCTGTGAAATAGACTTGACAGTTTATTTTAAGCTGTTTCCTATTGGGGCAATAAAGATAAAATTGTATACTGTGAGTTTATGTATGTGTATATAAACATACACGTATAAAACTCTTTTTGTGGAAACAAATTGCATATTGTAGGTACCAAAGATGTAGATGTTCACAGGAGAAAATGAAATATGAGAGCTGTCACTGTTTAAAGTCTCCATATTTCTCTTCTAAGTAGCCGTTTCCATTTCCCTTATTTGAATGCACCAGTTCTGCTTCTGAAATAATTTCTCAGTTTCCCAAATAATAAAATGTGTTTGGTTTTGTTTTGCATGTGTTTTTTAAATGTTGCTTCCCATGTCTGCTGCAGAAAAAGCAAATGGCTTTAACAAAAGAAACAGTCAATTTCTGACTCATGTCTGGTTGAATCCACATTTGGGTTTTTCTTCTTCTGTGTCTGAGCTTCTGAGGAACCTGTTTCTTTCCTGGGTTTCATGCTCAAGGGTCTTTTATAAGCAAATGTTTGCAGTTCCCTGCTGTCCTTTCTTGTCTTGAATTTTGAGACCTCTTCTTGGCTTTTAGCATAGTCTGTTAGTTTGCTCTTTTTGTAGGAAGGCTCATTATTTCCTCCACTTTGGAGGAAAATCCTGTCTCTTATGTAGGAGCCTTTCTGTTCAGGGCTGCCTCAAAGTCTGTTTACCACCACAGCAGAAATGATATGACTTAGGGTCTTAAGTGGGTTGTTTTTGTTAAAACTTAACTTTATGTATGCTTATGATTCTTCAAAGTGCCAAAATGGGTTTGCTTGTAGAGATTGAAGTGTTGAAACACTCATAACATTGAGCCAAACATAAATTCCACCAGTTTTGCTCTGCGTATATGCAGAATAACTTCAGAATATGCTCTTCTTTCAGTGGAACCTTTGGGATTTTTTTGTCGGGTGTTTGCTGGTTTTTTGTTTGATTGTTTATTTGTGGTTTTCGTTAGTGTGAGTTTTTATGGGTTTTCTTTTTTTCTGTGTAAGGTGATGGTAAGAAAGGAACATTGAAATAAAGTACTGTTCTTGCTAGGTTTCACCTCTTCTTATTTCAAGCAGTTAAACTTACTAGCTTAGATAACTTTCTGATTAAAAAAATCATCCTAGAGAAAGGGTAATAAAGTAGATTGTTCCAAAATGGTTAATAATCAGCAAGCTCTGCTTTCAAGCTATAAACAGCATTGTCCATTTAGCAAATACTTTTGTTGTAGGTCTTAGTACTCTTGAATATTTTTGTTTGGCTAGTTGCAGGTGCATGCAGACTTGTGTTGTCTCTGAGGTCTCTACATGCTTTCTTTGTTCTAATGTGGGTCATGCATTTACCAGTTCTGATATAATATAAACAATTCTCATGGAAAAGCAGTAGGTAAGTGAAGACTTAGACTTGGGTATGGAAGGGAAGCAGGGAGGGAGCAAAACCTAAAAAATTATGCAAACCAGTTGTTTATCAGAGCATATCATGTCGTGGACTTGGACTTTAATTTCATACTTCAGCTATTTAAAATGTTTGAAGAATTAAATACTTGGCAGTGTTAATCAGCTTAAGTGTACATTTAAAAATTAAATCCAAGAGAGTGCTTAGACCCAGTTCCACAGGTTGTTTGCTGAGACCCTTACTGAGAGGTGCTGTTCCCTGTATGAAGAGAACTCTTTCTGTAACCTAGGAATCTGGACAGTATTGGGGCATCAGGAAGTGTGAGAAACTAAGAGAAGTAAGGATTGTTTTTCTGGTTGTTTCTGCAGAAGTCCCTGAAGGCTCCTGTTGCAGCATAGTTAGTTCGAAGGATGCCTCCCTGATGTGAAGTGTGCTTTGTTCTCTTAATTAGCAATATTGCCATTTACCACAGTGCTAACATTAGACTCCTCTGCTACTACCGCGATACATGATAAAAGCCCAATCAGTAGAAGCAACTGCTCAGATAATAATGACTCCTTCCTACAGTGCCATATTTATAACATTGGTGACCTGGAGTAATGTGACTCTTGGACTGATACTGCTGCAGTAGAGATGGATATAAATGAGGAAGGAAAAAAGTGTTGCCTGCATAAAGAAAATATTTTCTAGAATCAACACAAGGTTTCCACTCCTTTGTATTTTCTGAATCTGGTAGCATTGTGAACTACCATGTCATTTAATAAGAGGTAAAGTTGCTTAAGTATGGTTAAGTAAATTATTTGAACTTAGGATGGAGCTTTGGTAATTTTCTTGTCAGTTACTGCCCTTTACTGCACTCTTGAAAAAAAACCCCTGTGTTTTAATCTTAGAGGATAAATCCCTCACAATGTATTGCAATGGTACATACAGATGTTACCCTACTTCTGTGTATTTAAAAAGGAAAAAAAAAAAATCCCTTTTTGCTCTAGCAATTTCAGGATGTGCCTCTGATGTAATATCTGCTTCTTGTGTGTGCATGTTTGACGCTTTTATATTGTAATGCATCCTGCATGCTGCTGTTATGCATTGTGGAAAGTAGCTTCACTGTCTCCATTACTGACACAGCTTTCTAATGTCTGATGGAATGGCCTTGCCTTTGTGTTCTCCAGCGGCAATACTGTCTGTGAAGCATCCTTCCTTTTAGCTGGTATGATACACTAGCAGAGCCTGCTTCAAGGGAAAAGTGTTGCTCTCATTTCTGCAGTCATCAGGCCTCTTACAGAGAAAGTGGAGCTTGACAAGTGTCTCCCACTGGCAAGTAAACATTTGTTCATTGAAATTTTTGGGTCTGTATCTGAATTGTTCTTAAATTCTATTTTTTTTGTCTAAGACAAATCTAAGACACCAAAAATGAAGGAAGGACACTCAGTGGGGTCTAGCATGCAGGTTATACTTCTCAAGAACAAGTTTATACTGGTTTGAACCTTGAGAGTAAAAGGCAGAAGCAAAGATTGAGTTATTACATCAGGCCATCTGAGCATCTTGGAGCTGAAAATGGCATGCAGCTAATAGCTTTACTTTCCCAAGAGACCTTGAAGAATAGAGGGACTAAAATAATAAAATTGTTAGATATGTAGGTAGCAATTGTAGTTTTGTTACAAAACAAGATTATTAATTTTTTTTGGTGTTCCAACTGTGTCAAAGTTTGTAGACTAAACTGTAAGAAGGCAGCTGTTTAGCTATTCATGCCTGGTTCGTAGGAGGGTAAGCTGTTATGTATGCAGTTGGTATCAGATTAATTAAAGCTTTGTAGAAACAGACATGTGTGGCCCCACCCCAGTCCCATATGTAAATCATTTAATACATTCAAGAATTCTTGTAATTTTGACCTTGGGAGATTAGCTAGGTCAGTACTGGGCATGCTTGAAGACTTACCAAGGAAGTAAATGCTAGTGAATTGCTGTCTCTGTTTCCAGATCTGGTTGAGCTGGAGGAGTTTATTTCCTATGCAAGGTGAACAGAGAGTCCTAGACAGGATAAGCAACTTAGCCAGGGTCCCTCAAACCTAGTGGTGACAGTGAAAACTAGAATTTGCCTAGTGAATGCTCTCAATAAGACTAGGCTTTCTGATAAAACTGATAACCTAAAATGAAGGTTTTAATCTTTCAGCACCATCTGTTGTGCAGGGCAGCAGCAGGTGACCTGTCCATGGAGAGGACTGGCAGAAGTGTCTGGGTGTGCTGCAGGGTGGGAGGAGCTCTGATGGCAGCGAAAGCACTGTGGAGTTACTTACCTGCTACCACTTTCTCCCTACCTGATTTCCATTCAACCAGTATCCAAATGTTGGCGCTGAGAAGTCTGTACTTAAAGACAGATTAAGAAAAGACATATCTTTGCCTAATGTTGTATAATTACTTAGTATGTTCACGCTGAGATTTCAGATCAGCTGCAAGTATCTGAATTTCTCATTTTTACTACTGTCACTTTCTTTAAAAGGCTCAGGCAAGTAACACAGCTCAAGCTTAGGATGTCTAGCTTTGACTCCTAAGGTTTGCAGAGCTAAGTGATATGATACTCTAATTGCTTATTGCACTTGCATCAATGTATCAAAGTTACTATACCATTCTAATCTCACACATGATTTGTCTGTCTACTTCAACTGTACTCAGATACCTGCATGTGATAACTCTAGTGGTTGGTGATAAGGTAATGCACAGCTCAGCTGTAACTTCATGTGTTAACTGGAAAAAACTGGAAAAAGCAGAGAATGCTTGTATGAAAAACTAAGTTTTCCCTTCTCCAAAATCAAGTTGTTGATTTTAGCTAACAAATGAAAGCAAACTCCAGCTACTACTTTTGAGCTGTTTTTATGTGGGGGAGCGGCATATCTTTGGGCTTATGGATTTCTTTAAGAGACCTCCCTGCTAGGTGAGCACCTGAGAGTCGTCCAATTTGTTGTTTTGATTGTAGTGCCTACAGTAAAGGAGTCTGCAGTGGATGGGAGAGCAGTCCTCTGCTTCTTCTGTGCGGGTGCTGTGCAGAGTTGGTGAGCAGTCTCTGGCTTTCCTCACCTTATAGGTAGTGCTATTCAGACTTCACCTTTTTTTTTCTTGTGACTGTTTATGATTTCACTGGCTGAAATGCAAGTTTTACATGTTGGGGCATGCTGAAGTGTGTATATCACCAGCTATGCTTACAAAGGTGTTTTTTCTGTAGAAGAGGGGAGGAAAGACATTGCTTTGAGCAAAGCAGAAACTGGCAGGGTTGAACAGTGTCAGAATAGCAATGAAACTCCTCTAATTTTGAGGTTGAGGGTTCTGTTTGATTGCTTTCTATACCTTTAGATACTCAAGTATTTCTTCTAATCACAAGAAAGAGTTAAAATAGAGCAAAACAGAAAAACTGTGGTTAAAAAATTTAGTTCTGTTTAACAGCATTATTTATTATAGGTAGTTTTCTAGTCATGATAGTTTTTGAAAACAATAAAACCAAGAAGTCTTCAAACTCTTGGAAAAATTTATCATGCTTAAATAACTAGACAAAGACTCTAATTCTCTGTCCTTCTAGAAGCAATGACTATATAATCTGACAAAAAAGGAGCATACTGTAATCTAATATGTCATTTTTGGTGTAATAAGAAGGCTATTCCATGCTCTACTTCCTTTCATGCTATTAATAAGAGGCTGCCACATTATATTACTTTGTTCCTGAGCTGTGAGTTAAATTTTTCACCCTTCAAGCAGGCCAAATTCAGTGATCTGATGCCCACTACATTTATTTCATATACAAAGTCAGATGAAGTGACAGAATAGCTGCGAGTTATGAAACTTTGACATTTCAAGAGGATGCAACAAAAGGCATCAGACTTTGACAGCTAGTGAGCTACATCAGAAACGCCTGACAGAATGTGAAGGTTGCACTGTAGTTTAATTTGATGTGTTAATAAATGGGATGCCAGTAATTTGCTCTGTGCTAACATTTTTAATGGAAGCATATATCTAAATATGTGGAAAGCATATCCCACCCAGAGAGCATCTGAGCCGAAATCAGTTTGAGACCATAAACAAGGATTGCCAGTTGCCATATTCTTGCTGAACTTTGGGCATTTGCTAACACCTGCTGTCAGTGCAGGTAACTTTCTCTGCTGTTTTGTTTCAATCAAGTGTGATTTTCTCAGGACTATTATGATAAGACATGAGATTATAGAATCATTCAGGCTGGAAAAGATCATAGAGTCCAGTCATTAACCTTACACTGCCAAATCCCCTACTGAACTGTAGTAAAGTGGAGTTGTATTAATGCCATGCTGTTAGTAATTTCAAAACCCCAAGAAGTTCATATAGACCAGTGTGCAGACAGGTGTCTTAGCTTGCCAGTGAGAAGAGTTAAGCAATGATGATAGAAAAGGGGAGTTGAAAGAAGCCAGTATTGAGCAAAAGACATGCTTCAGGTAAGCAACAAGCTTTTTGGGCATTCTGAAGAACAGTCTAGTAGTGTCAGAGAAGATGAATGGAGAGTGCTTGGGTATAGCGAGCTGGTGGTGACACTGAAATGGTTCTCATGACTGAGAAGGAGCTGTCATAGGGCAGTATTTGAGAAGCAGGATTGCTCAATGATGGTGGTGTGCTCCCAGGACTGGCAAAGGGGCTAAAAGGTTTTTCAGTGGAGAACTACTGGAAAGTGTAGGAATGAGCAGTGAATGGGCAGGTGAATTAAAAATGCAAGGATTCCCTTTTAGTCCCCGGGATTGGAGATGCACTCTGCCTGTTGTCAAAATCTGTAATGAAATATAAAAAGTATACTAGCTTTATTGTAATAAATTTTTTATCATTCCTTGAACTGAAAGCTGTAGAAGAAAAGAGTTTTTTTGGATAGTATTTCACTTAGTAATGAAAGGCCAAGGAAAATACTTCTGTCCCTTTTTATTGTTGCCTCTTTTCTGAATTTTAATGTATTGCCATATTAAGTCCTCTTAAATGGTATATAAAATGATGTCTAAAAATAGACAAGCTGATAAAGCATGGAATCTTGTATGCCTTTACCGAAATACTGTGTGCCTTTTGAAAAAGGTAGTAGACTGAAACAACTATTTTAAAATGAGCATACTCATGCTATAAGTGTTTTGAGAAACTTGATGGAAGAGAAGCAATGAGACTGCAGTATCTGGGTGCGAATATGTAGGAATTGCATTACAAATGAGTTGCTTTAGTAGAAAGATGCTATATGAGTAAGGAAAATGGGATAAAATAAGATACCTTAGTTTAGATGGATTGAAATACATCTTAAAAGGAGAAGGGGGTTAATACTGTTGCTCTTTTGTTGACTGTTTGATAGTGTAGCTATGCTGTTAGGTACGTAATCAGAATACAGACAATTACATAAAATGCTAGAAGACATGAAAAGAAGAAAAGAAGTAAGTTTTGGTGAAAGTAGTACAGTTCATTTACTCAAAACAGAGGAGGAGGAACAAATCTTACTACTGAATGTGATGGAGAAAATATTTATTTCAGCTCTCAAGGATGGGTTTTGATTGTCTACCTCGATGCACAAAGAGGAAATGTTAGGCAATACAAGAAATCTGATTCAAGATGTTACTTGGCAGTTATCTTGAAAACATTACGTGTATTGTGTTGGTATATGGCATTCCTGTATGAACAAAAATACTCCCAGATTTTTAAATAAGACTTATTCTTCCCCTTCCCAAAAACTAAGTCAAGCCTCAGACTCAGTGAAGCCAAGTAAGAAGAAATGAAGAGGTAGAGCTGTGAATGCTGTTGGTCTTGCATGTCAAGACAACAGATTGTAGACTTGGAAGTAACGTGTCAAAAAATTTAAAAAAACAACCAACAGGTTAAATAGAATGAAAAAAGCTGATGGTAGTAATCCGTCAAAGAGCAGAACTGTTTGAAGAATGACAGGTTTAAAATTAAAACCCGAAGATAATTACTGACATATCACAGACATTGGAAAGAATGTGAGGAAGGCTGTAGTCTGTTCAGTGGCCAGCACATCAGGGAATTCTTACAGAAGGTAAGAATCTATTACAGCAGACAAGCCACGGGAGTTTTATGCCGAAGTGTCCACTGTTGAGAGACTGTACATGAATTCTCAGACTGAAGAATTTCTTACAGGCATGGTCAACAAGATCTTTTTAATTAATGTGTTGAGAGGCAATCAGTATAAATGAATAGGATGGCATGCAAACCAGCTAAAATTTACTCAAGGTGTAAAATACCTCAGACGTGGAAGTGTCTGATTTTTTTGTTAGAAGTATGTAATCCATCACTTACAACAGGCTGTGTGTACCAGAGGAATGGAAGCTGCAAATGTCATACCACAATGACCTAGGAAAGAAGTAGAACTGAGTGCTTCAAGAAAGCAGAGTACCATAAAAAATTTTAAACACATCAAGTTGAAAAAAAAATGGCCTTTTTTAGCTAGAAGTCATGCATCATAAAGCAGTTAGAATCCTTGGAGGGGCAGGGAGGGAGAGGAATAAGTATATGGCTGGTGTAATGCACTTCGATTTATAAAAAGCATTTGACAAGACCTCCTGCCAAAGGCTTTTAAAGGAAATCGGCTGCTGTGGATTAAGAGGAGCCACCTCCTGTTGTATTAATAACTGGCCCGAAGATGAGAAAAAGGAAGGACTAAACAATCAATTTCCACAGAGGTCTTTCCAATGGGATCTTCAAGGATATGTGCCCTCAGCAAATTCATACGTATTCTGGACAAAGGAACAAAGTATTCTGACATTTAGCTAGGAACACAAAATCACACAATCCAAAGTTAATTGTGAGATGTTCAAGAAGAATTTCAAAATAGATAGATATTGGACAATAAATAGCTGCTGAGATTCAGTATCTTCTAATTTTAATGTAATGCCTACTGCAGGAGGAGGATGAAAACAGTTCTGATTGTATGTCTGCTTCAACAGAATCCTAGTTAGTTGTGAACCTTTGGCAGAAATGTTGTTGTTTTGTGGGCAATTCTTCAAGGTATAAACTTTGAAGGCAGAAGTGTTTAGGAAAGGAATAGTAAGTAGAACAGAAAAGATCATTATTGTTCCTTGGTGTACTGTATGCTGTATCCATCTGTGGTTCCTGTCCATGAATAAAACTAGTAATGGTATCTGGGATAATCACCATGGCCTGGCTTCTATTTGAGAGAAGGTTAAGCAGGATTGAGCAGTGAGAGGAAAGTTGTGGGTTAAACTTAAGCATGAGGTTCTTCTGGAAAAGGGACCCAAAAGATGTGCCTCTGTGCTTTTTTCTCCCCCTCCTTTCTCTAGCAAGTCCCACCACTTTTTTGCAAGATAATTTCCATTACATGGATTACTGTATGGTACTAAAAGATGCTTTGCAAAGGAGATTTTATAGAGAAGGTCACAGAAGATCTTAGAGAAGAGTCATGATCAGTTTAAGAATTAATGCTAAATATAAAAAAATAAAGCACTGCAAATATAGCTGACTTTCTAAGGCTGTCATGTAGAGTGTCTGTAAATGATTGTGTCCTGTGTAAAACTTACGAAATTTGGGTTTCCATTAACTACATATAGGAATACAAATGTGGACTAACTTGGGCACGAGAACTTGGAAACCTGAAAAACAACATTCTTAATAGAGGTATTAATCACCTACAGCCCTGATTATCTACTTGAGGAGAAACTGTAGTGAAAATTCTTTAAAACAACAGCAGTTTTAATTTAGTCACCTTCCTCCAGGCTCTAAGTAACAACTCTGGTCTCCTCTTCAGAGACCTTGGTGAGTGTTTCTGGGTCAGGTTAATGGCTAAAGCAGTGCTGCTTTTGTGAAGAACACAAATTCAGTTATGAAAATATTCCTGTGTGTCACCCTGAATGACTCAAACGGACTTGCAGAATAGTTGCCTCCCTGTAAGCTGTGGTGGTTAATGACCACCTTCTGTAAATTGCCTTCACATATTATGGGTAGTAGAAGAAAAAAGCTGAGAATCCAATGTAAGCTGCCAGGACTAATTTTCATTTTAAATTTGATGTAAAGGAGTGAAATTATTAACCCTTCCTTTCAGTTCCCCAAACTGCTAATAGAAATTTCTGAACAGTTTTTAGTGAATGCATAAAGGGAGATAAAATGTGGGTCACTTTTAAATGGGGAGGTAAAAAAAGCTCCAAACTAAGTTTTACCTCATCAGACACAGTCTGGCTATAATATTATGCTGTTTTTTGCACATGGATTATTGGTGGTGGGGTTTTTTGTTGTTGTTAAAATTTATGCTGAGACACATACTACAAAGTTACAAAGGGAAATTGATACAAATTGAGAATTTTTATTTACTGAGTTGTAAATTATATCACAAGAGAACAGCTTTTGAAAGATTGTGATTTTTGTCCTCAAATTGAAACCTGGGGAAAAAAAAATTGCAGCTGAGACTTCTGGTATGCTTGAATCTACTAGAACTGAGGATCACATGCAATTCTATGAAATCCTAGCTTTTCTCCATATAGAATAAATCATTCAGCATTAAAACCCGGATTTTTGATTTTGCATTTTTTTTAAATGTTAGTATAGTTTCCTGACCTAACATTGTTGAATTGGATGTCTGTTTAATGTTGTAAACTTATTTTTTCACTTAAGTTTTTGCTGAACAGAGAGAATAGTCAAATTTTGTATATGGAGATGAGAATTGACTACCCTCTCCTCTTAATGACTGATGCACTGGACTCTATATCTTAATAGTGAAAGTCACCTGAATATTAAGCAAGCTAAATATAGCTATCTCAAGTTAAAATTTTTATGAACTCTTGTGAAGATAATTCTGCTTTTATATAAAGAAAGCAGCTTTTATAAAGCCTATCAGTTGTTTCCTGTTAGTAGTCATGGTTGGACTTTCAGAGCAGTTTGAGGAACAGTACTGCCACAGCACTGCTCTTAAGCCTTTGAACGTACAGAGTTTCTTCAGGGCTTTCTGTAGAGAGGAATTTTTAAACTCCAGTTTAAAACAGTGTAATCCATACCAGATCTAGATTTTTTGGATAAAAATGAACTTTTGCAATCTTAGTCCTGGTTGGGTTTATTGCAGAAGAGATTTATAAATGTTTCTGGGTGTAGGTTCAAATATTCATTGTTATTCTGCAGTTCCAACTTCAAAAATTATTTTTATAGGAAGATTTTGTTAGTTTGTGCAAGGATTTGTGTGGGAATAAGCTATGACAAGATTAGGTCTGCAGAGGGAACAAACAGGTTCTCCTTTAGGAACTATGACTGTTGAAAATAATTTCTCTAAAGGTAAAAATGTTTGACTTCATTTGCAATTTGTGTGCACATGCCAGTCTTGTCTCTAGGCAAAATGCTTCATTTAATCAACCCCGGTAATTCCTCATTTGTTGGAAATGCCCAAATCTGTTTAAATACTTAGAATTAATATTGTTTTGTTTGCTAAATCTGACAGTATACTGAAACATGACCACTAAATTGCTTCTGTTCATTTTGTCTATCTTTTTTGTGGTTTACCATTTACATAGTAAGCTACTTAAGCTCTTTTTCTACTTAAGTATTGTTAAACCAGCTAATGCTGTGTAATGTGGGTCACTGGCTAAAATGATGTATGCTACTCAATTATCTGAACAGAAGGAATGATACGAAGAGGGGAAGATTGATATACTTTCTGAAAAGTAGGGGTTTGCCAGTTTTTGCTTTCTTAATGCATGGGATTTTTTTCCTTAAGACATTGCATGCATTGAACAGTTGAGATTTAAACTTAAAATATCTTCCTGAAAGAACAAGGTCAGACTTCTCTTTTTTCTGTTTATAACTAAGAATAAGTCTTGGTGATTCTGTCATATTTAGGTGGCTCTATTATGGGAGGAAGGAGGTTTGCATGATGTTTTGCTCATTGCAGTGCAGCAGAAATGGTCTGGAGAACTGTGTAGTTCAGAGAAGGATTAGTGTTTCCCAGTTAGAGAATATCCTCTCAAAGCTGAAATCACTATTCTCTAATGTGTGGAAAGAGCACGGTTTCAGATTATTCGGGGAACTTCTAGGGCCTGTTTTTAAAACTAAGATGCAGAAACATCTGTACAAGTGGATTGGGGTATTTGTATGAGTGCTTATGAAAGAAAAAGCTCTTCAGTTGTGGCAGAAATAATGTTGCATGTTTATTTCCACAAAACAGAAAATGCCCAGGGAAAATGACAGATAATCTTAGAGATGCTTATGGAGTATGAAATAAATACCTTATCTGTGTATTGTTTGAGTGTCAATGCCGCTTAGCAATTTGCTAGTAGAGCACGTCTTTCTTAAATGGATTTCTGTCAGGAATAGAATAGGTTCTCTATTTGTGTTGTGTGTAGCTCCCTTTTTAATGTGGAATCATATTTACCAGGAGCTTCATTGTAGTGACATCTAAGTGTGTCAGATTTATTTCAGAAGAAACATGGTTTTTCAGAGGACTTCTGCCTATGTGCTCTTTTCATTTTCATGACTCCTCTTTTCCTTTAGTAACTTTTTTTCCTCTTCATTCCAGCCTCTCTTCCTTCTTGTATTTAGTTATATGGTGCTGTCTTGCAGATAGTACTGTTGCCTGGAAGAGCTCACAAGTTGCATGGAAAATGAGAATATACTGATCTTCTTACGCTCAGGGCACACTTCACCTCTTGAGATTATTCTCTCTCAACATTAATTCTTTTGTCTCATTCTACATATGATATATTTTTGTTCCTGTGCTATGCTAACCTATTTTCTTTGCTGAGAATGTATTTTGTTGAAGCTGGATTTGAATGTCACATCTATTTCTTCTTGTTTCAGAAGAGTGAAATTCTTTCCTCTGATGTCTATCTCTGGTGAACAGTCATGTCTGAAGAGTGCTTTACAGTGCTAATAAAATTAGGCAGGATTTTGTAAACTTTGTCTCAGCTGAGTACTAAATAAGCTTCTGTAGAAATGTATTAAGATAATTTTTATATTTATTGCCATGTGCTTGGAGTAAATTCTGTGTGTTTTTGCTGTCTTCCCAGCTGCCTTTGTCATACGTGTTATACTTTGTCATACTATGCCAGGAATCTGGGTGCCTTACATACAAATGTTTGTTTCCCGTTAAGATAGAGGTTAAAGCCTCGTTTACACTTCAAGCCAGATTCTGACACAGCTGCTTTAGAGACGGTGTGCAGTCAGCCTCATGTTAGGTAGTCCTTTGTTGTAAACTCACATTTCTTAATCTCCTGTCCCTTTTGTCCCCTCATTTCCTATGACCCAAGAGTTGTCTGCCTTTCAGCATTGAACACAGTTCAGCTTTGGCAGTATGGGACCCATTAAACTCGGGGAGCCAGCAAGGATGCCTGGCTGTGATTCTGTTGGCAGTTACCAAGTATGGTACTAAAGTTTAGGGATCACTAAAACTTCAGGTCTTGCTGCCTGCAGCCACTAGATAGCTGGTGTTTGGTCTGTGAGTCAATGTTAGAAGCCATGAAATGACTCGATGTGGCACTTAGTGCCCTGGTCTGGTTGACAAGATGGTGCTCAAAGGTGTTGGACTGTGATCTTGGAGGTCCTTTCCGACCTTAAGGATTCTATGATTCTGTGACTGTAAGCCAGCTATAAATATTTCTAGCACACTGGTTATATCTCTTGCTTACAGTTCGGCCGTTATTGTAGTGGAGACTTTTGTGGGAAGTTGAATGTGTTAATATTGATATGACAACCTCCCAAAATACTATTTATGTGTCTTTCCAAGGCTGAAGTAGATAGTTTTCCATTAGCCATAGCTTAGAAGGTTTAGACAGCTGTGCCATTTTTTTGCTTCACCAGAATAACCTGTTATACTTAAAATTCAGTGACTACAGCACATACAAAGTGCCTCCAAGAAGTACCATCACCTTCTGAGACAGAAGATGCCTCTGTGGAATGGCTCTCAGCTTCTTACTCCTTATCTGTATCTTTGGGCAGCAGCTGTGTAGTCAGAAGCAAGATCACTTTGTGCTGGCAATATGACATAATGTCGACTTGATCATACTGAAGTGAGAACAGAAGTTGCTTCACTTACCTGTGTTGCAGGCTATGAATGCTCTTAACAAGGAATTAGGAGGGAAGAACAGGTTGCCTTACAGACAGCGATGACGGTTTGCATGTTGCTTCTAGTTCGTCACCTTTTTAGCCCTAAATATGTTTTGTAGAAATCTTATTGCAAAACTAAGGTAATTACAGCATAAGTGTAATTACAGGAAGATGTTTATAAGACTTCTGACATCATACGTCATCCCTATATAATACTATGAGGATACTCCCAGTTTCATGGGCAGGATTCCACTGGTACCTTATGGACAGGTTTTTGTTTAAGCAAAGACAAGCCATGCCACTTGGGCTTGTTTTTTAACTCTGGGCTTTGTTGTTCAGTTGAATACTGCCGCTTACCCAGGAACTTAAAAATAATTTCTCTAAAAAGGTTAAATTTAGCTGTGGTGGCTCTTATCCTCAGTGGTAAGCAGTGACATTTTCCTGACTGTAGTTTTTGTACTGCAGCTTGAAAGCTTGAACATTTTAGGATTCTACTATTCTCTTAATGTATTTTGCTGTTTTTCTTGTTTCCAAAGCTGTTCCATAGCAATTAGAAAACGCTGTCCTATTGCTTAGTGTTGAGGTTTTGATAATGTGGGTGTACTGATCGTCAGCTTTGAGGCTACAGGCTGCTAGGCTTAGATAATTGAAATAAGCAAAGTCTGAGCTTCTTCCATTTATTTGACAAGTGCATTAGTTTTCAATTCTGACGTATTGCCAGTTCTGTTGACTGCACAATACGTATATCCAATAAATACAGATGTATAGGTGTAGTCATCTGTCCTGTCATGTTTGTCAGCAGAAAGTCTTCTGGGGTGAAGAACATTTTAAGTATAGACTAGATAAGCAATTTGAGATGTTAAGGTTGGTAGAAACTTTCTTGTAAGACAGATGACAGGTGATGTTTTCCTAATATTTCTGTTCTGAAATACTCTATAGACTTACTTAATAAAATTAAGTCTCATATTACTTCAATTAAGTGTGTTTCTGTATTGAAAAATATTTTAGGACTTAACATTTTTCAGTGGAATGTTAACACATTTAACAGTGGAAGAAATATGCACTATATGGTGGTGACTTAAAATTCTCAGTGAGAGAGCATGTTTTTGTGAGCAAATGATGAGTAGTACCTTCCCTCTCCCAGATGCCTTTTGGTTTTTATTCTTTCATATAAAGTTCCATATTCCGGGCAGCCAGCATTTGTGTCATCAGTTTACCGAGTTTGAGAGTTGTTAGAACTTTTTCCACTCTGGGAAAGAGTATTTCTTATCCTTCTTCCAAAATAAAAACCTCTACAAACAACCAAAATTTCACTATTTTGTTTGGAACCTTCATTTTCAGTCAAACTTTACAGAAAATTTGTGCATATCTGTTCATAAACCAAACGTTTTAGTACTGATTCCTCTTTATTAATTTGTATTTTAGAGGAAAACACATTGTTCACACTTAAATGTCATGGATTTCTAGCTTTTCCTAGATGGAGAAGGGTTAGTTCTCATCACAAAGGCTCTCTGATTGATATAGACCTGCTGTGTGCCTGGTTTGATTTAGGTTAATTTTTTTTGAATAAGGAAGGCCAGAATAGTACTACTTTTTTAGATGCCACCCATACCCTGTAAAATGTTACCAGTACAGTACTTTCTCTGCAGGCCCATCCTCTGGCTCTCTCCCAGCTGATGAACTGCCAGTTTATAGCCACAGCTTTTGCTTTTAGTCCTTAGAAGTGCTTGAGCTTACACTCTGTATGATTAAATTTTACTGCTTTTTTACTACAGTTCTCAAGGTGTTCTAGTACAATATCCCAGTCTTCTTTTGGTGTCCAGCTTTGTGTCGTCATCAAAATTTACTGTTATTTTGTAAAACCTTCTTGTGGTTATTTCAGTACAGTGGAGTGGATGATCCTCACTTTGCCCAGGCTTTGTCCTGTTTAGTCCCCAGCTGCAGGTGTGCTTTGTTTTACTGGCCAGTCTGCACGCTTGCTGTGCTGAGTGCTGTTCAGACACATTGCAGCTTCCATGCTTTCATTATCTGGCACTTCTCTACAAAAAAGATGATTTGTTGTTCTACTCTGAATTTTATTTGGTTCCCTGTAGTACAGTGCAGGGCAGTGGAATCACAAAATGGTTTAGATTGAAAATGACATCTAAGACTGTCAAGTCCGACATTAACCCAGCACTGCATAATACTGTATATATGTATTTGTTTTGTTCTGGTTCAAAGGAAAAGATAAAAGACTTGAGAATCTCTCTTTGTGGAACATAAACACCACCCTCCCTATACACACACATTCCCCTACACACCAGCCTATGGAATGCTCTTAATCTTTTTTGAGGGACTGTTACAGAAATAACACGTCAAGCTGCAGTGCAGTGTGTGGTCCTACTGCTGGGTTGATCTTGGACCTAGCTCATGGTTCTGTTACTCTTTAATAAAGAATAGCCTAAAAGCTACTTTTGCGTTGACTCACGCTGTTCTCAAGTGGGAAAGTTCTCAAGGTAAGGTGTGTTTATGGTGAGGTTTTTTTGTTCTTCTGTTGAATTGCATGTCAGTAAAGAACAGGATGAGCCGGCTTAGTTTCGAGAGCACAGTGTGAGACTCGATTTTTCAATGGAAGTCTTTTGTCAGTATGAATGCGGAAAAATGCTTTCCCAGGAGGAAGACAATAGAAGGCAACTTTTCATAGCTGAAATGGGTAATATAAACAGTGGAACAGCAGAGAAAGATCTTACTAAAATGTTGATACATTTTAGGGAAAAAGAGTTGTCATGTATGGCAGCCTTGAGAGAACAAAACCTGGAGATGGAACTACAGGAAGTGTTTAAAGGTCTTGAAAAGACCTTTGTCTTACAAAAGAAACTTTGTTAGGTTATGGTGTTTGCTTTATTTCCCCTTCCATGTATTCAGGTTGTGGCAATTTAAACTATATTAAAGACAGAGCAAGAGACATATTGCATGAGAGGATGCTGCTTGTTGTATTATGTCTGGGTGACTTAACAGCTTATGCTACGACTTACCTTTCCTTCATGGAACAGGAACAGTTTTAATTAATAAAAGCATTTTCTTCTAGAACAATCCTGAATCATTCCCACTGTAGTTGTTTAGATCATGTTATTTTGAATACAGTTAAGAATGAAGCTGTATAGGAAACTCAAACCCTGATTTTTTTTTAACTTGATAGTGTGTAGCACTATATTTAATATGAGAATCTGATTCAAGTTTTTCTTTGTGATACCTAGAGTAGAATCTGAAGTATTTGCAATTTGCAGATAAATAGATTGCTTTTTCTCTTTCTGCAGATGTTTTTTTAAGGCTTTAATATTAGTGGATATTAGCAGATATCTTGTTTGTTCCAGCAAGTAAGTCTTATTTGCTCTAACAGTTGGTGCATTGTTAACTTCTAATCTCTTATTACCAGAACACAGAAACTGAAGTTTGTAATTCCAAGTACTTTGCTTTCCCAAGAAGAAAAAAGCTGTCATAGTCCCATAACAAAGTGTTTTTATTTTGTTTGTGTTAACACAGAGTGAAGGGGTAGAAACTTTTTTTCATTTTCTAAATGGAGCAATATTTAGGAAGTACTCTATACACAATAAAATAGCACTGCATGTATCTTGAAATAGAGTCTTGTGCCTTTTGAACTAATAAGGCAAGCTACAGTGTCATGAGTGAAGGATGGTAGGGCATGAGATGGTAGAAAAGCTTCTCAGAGAAAGAACACTGCTTTTTCTATAGTATCATCACAAATATATGAAAGTCAGTTACTACAGTGTAAAAATGTTTGGTTGTCGGCTATATCTTCTTTACTGCTTCAGAGTTAGTAGTTTAACTATTGAGGGAGGGAGGAATTTATTAATCTATATAGCAGGAGAAATCTGAGATGCAGATTGCTTTACATCAGTATAGGTAGGATTAGTCACACTGAGAGAGTCTTACAGGATTTTTAAAGATTTTTTGCCTGTTCGTGCCATGTTTAAATGAAGATTGTTACAGTTAGGAGTAACCAAGTGTTATGTAGAGAGAAGTAATGATGGGGGAAAGTTGATGTGGCAATTGTTTATTCTATGTAAACAAATTGAGATGTGTAAGATTTCGGAAGGCCTTCAATACCTGATTTCAAGAGTGAGGTATTTTTGCTGATTGTTACGTGTTCTACATAAAAGGAAGGTTTTGGTGATGATAAAGTGATTGTCAAGTCACTGTTTATCCTAAAATTACTTGATTCTTATCTCTTTAGCTTATTAACTTAGATAAGATATGAAAAACATATCAGTTACATGGCGTGTTTTATGCCTTTGGTGATGTGCAGTGGAAAGCTGTCTATGCAGATTTGATTTGTGGAAAGGGTGTTACATAGTTAAGTCATTCTGATGACTTCTGGTCCAGTGAGGAATGAGAATGAATATTGTCATTGACTGGCTTTACAGTAATTTTCAGTGAAGAACAGTATCGGATTTAATTTTGTCCAGTAGTATACAGATTCCTAGTAGAAGTGATGCTGATAAGTGGAAGACAAATGTTTCTTCTGTTCCTGAGCCTTTTTGTGCTTTGGGCTTTTCTTTGCTGTTGCTCTTTTGCCAGGTTTATGGTAACAAGCCAAATGCAAGGACTTACGGAAGCATGACCTAATGTGCCCTTCCACCTGTGAATGGTAGGCCTTTATTCTCAATGGGTCATGAAGAAGATTACCCACATTTTGTCAACTTCAAATATATTTGTTATGCCTAATGTGTTCAGAACGTTCAAAGCTTTATGTAGAAATAGACACATTGAGCAGACAGGATTTACCTGGCAGCATAGTGCATAGTTTGACAAAATCCATTACCCTTTTGAATTCACAAGATTAGCAGTGTTTTTGTAGAAATCTCTGACCAAACAATCTTTCTCCCTTTGCCTTTTTCTGATAGATTTCTGTTTATGCTTGAAAGTTGGATATTGAAGGTCTTCTGACCTTGGAAGTTGATCCACTTGAATTCTCTAGAGCCTGAGCTTGGGAACCTTTAGATCCTGCTCTGAGATTTACTTGCTCAGCATGCGTAGTTCTTTTCCTGTTTTGTTTTGACTTTTCATTCCTCTTTAGTTGTCTGTTTGGTTTTATACTGAGGGAAACATTTGTAACAGGCTGAACTGAACAAGTGATTTTTTGTTTTAAATGCCAGAAGCTGGATATGCAGTGTTAGTTCTTGGCTCTGTCTGGGAGTGAGAGAGACATAGGAAAGTTCGCTTTGGCAGATGTAAGTGATGATGAAATTGGTGAACTTTTTCCTAGGGTTAAAACGAGGTACTGTGTGTTTGCCACTCTCACAGTAATTACTAAAGCTGAGAATTGGTGTTTAAATGATCGTAGAAAACACTTATATCAATACACAAGGTAATTCTTTACAATTCTGAGCAAACTGAAATACCTTATAGTGCTTTTTTTTTTCTGTTCCATTTTTCTGAAAGGAAAAAGCAGCAACAGCTTGTGTGAAAGCACCTTTGTTATCGTATTTGGCCCACAAGACACAGTGCTGATGTGTAATCCTGGTATATTGGTATTGAATGTCCATCTAGGGATGTTTAATGAAAAAGCTGAACATTTTTAGAGAGCTGGAACAGGGCAAGTGTCTGGAGAGGGTGCAAGTTTTAAAATGTTGCAAAATAGACATCTGCTGATTGATTTTTCAGTTTTGGGCCTTGGAAAAGTAGTAATTGTCTCTTTAAAACAGCCTTGCATAACTTTGGTTTGATCTTATTGGCATCACAGGAAGTAATTGTTGTAATTAGAGCTGTGATCAGCTGTTTTATTGACATACAGGAGAATGGGGAAAAAAAGTAATAGATTTGATGTGTATTGATTTATTACTTGCTGTAACTTGAAGGAAAAGTATGGGCCTTCTTATTTATTTATTAATTCCAAGGAATTGCCAAGGTGATTTCTTTTCTTAGCCTAGCCTTGTTCTATAACCTAGAGAATTTCTGAACTACAATGATGGGACAATCCGATACATTACATCATTTGACTAAATTTAATGTGAGCTCCCTGGAGTGGAACTTCTTAAATCAATAGCATTAGAGCCACTCCTTTTTAAAGGAAATGGCATGAACCGATAATGACAAGCTAGCAATAAAAGAGGAATAGCTTTTTTGGAGGGATTTCAAAAGAATAAATATGTTCTTAGATCTTCTGGTGTGTGGTCGTGTCAGAGACACTGGAACTATTTAGCTAATGTTAAAGAGACCAAACCAGAAAGCTGGCCATATGTTGGCTCTGTATAAAATGGGAGACACACAAGATTTTTGCAATATGATCAAAGACGCTATCCATAGTTAGATGCATAGTATTTTAAAGTAACACACAATTCCAGACCACCTTCAAACCTTAATCTAGGGAGTTCATTAGCTTGTGGAAGTTTGAGTACCAGTACAAAAAGCAAAGGTAGTTGAAGAACAGTGTAAAGAAGTTTTCAAAGGCTATGAGTACAGGTTAAAGGTATTGTTTTAAAATCGCAAACCAAATTGTACAGTCGCCAGTTGACTTAACTGTGATTGTCCTTGAAGGAAACGACTTTACAAGTGTAGTAGTTGCTGATTTTCCCCCAGTTTTACCAGAGGATATAAAAGGTGGTTAAATCTGCAACATCTAGTATTGGCATCTAGTCTTTTTCAGGTGCTGAGAGAGGGCTGCATTGTTTCCTGTTCTCTTTTACAGTACTGATAGATTAACTAATTCAGTGGTGTGAACTGATCCACAGCATTAAAAAAGCTTAGAACTGAAAACACTAATAGATTAGGAGGTTAACAAGGTAGCAGTAAAGGACTAGATTGTGTTTTGTTTATCCTGTGTAACTCTGTATAAACACAGTTTTAACAGAAGGTATAATTTAGAGCAAATATGGTTCCAGAGATAAAGTCATATCAGGAATTAGATATGGGAAAATACCTGTCTTCAGAAGATCAGAACAGCAAAGGAGAAGACACTTCCATGTCTTTCAGCACCAAGAGGTTGTTGTGACAATCATTTTACAAGACTGCATCCCCAGTGCAAATCAGTATTTTTGTACAGGTTGTCTCACTGGGATTTTTTTGTGCTTCATTAGATGGGACCTTCTCGGGTAGATGACTTTCCTATCTCCATGCCTATAAATAAAGTTTGGAATTCATTATCTCTCCAGTGCCTTTTTTTTTTTTTTTAGAAATTCTTTGTTTACTTTCACAGCATCTTATGGAGATGTGGCGAAGAAGGTCTCTTAGCTGATACTAATCTTAATCTTACAAGGTATGGAATAAGCAGCTTGGTTTGTTTTGCTCAACCCTTTTGGTGGCGGTGGCAGCACCATGTGGCCATTAGCTACAGAAAGGCCACTAAGGTGGCTCTACTGTCACAAGGGGGAATTTTAACATGTGCCAGCAGTTTTGTACTGAAGATTGAATTTTTCCATGTCTTTTTTTTCCCCCCTGAGAGAGACCTTATGAAATGAATGTGCCTGTACAGTGGCATCTGTCACATGTTTGAGGCAGTGGTGACTAAGTTGCTCGTGTGCTTGGGGCTGCCAAACAAGGATTAGTTCTGCTGTAGGTGGAGTCAAGGCCAGGGTTTCAGCAGACTCTCAAGTCACAGCATTCTGACACAGTACAGCAGTGGCCACTGTGGTGGCCTTTGGGACTGGGAACTTCAGTGATGTTACATTTTGTTTGTTAGGCCAGATTTTAGGAGCATGTGCTCTGCTAAACAAGGTGGCAACCATGTGGATATGGCAGAGATGCAACTTGCTGGTTTTGGTAGACTGTCAAAATAAGTTGTTTGGAAAAATATGTTTAACATAAGGAACTTGAGTATTATATGAATCAAATTACTTCAACCAGATGCGTACACTTTAAAATCTCTTCTGTCAGTGGAACCCGAATGCTTAGGAAGAGAGTGTGTGGATGGTCCCTTGTGAGGTTAGAGCTGGAATTGTTGGTCTGCTCGTTTCTCGGCTCTGCAGCCATTTGAGAGCAAACCATATCAGCTGTATCTACGTGCACCTCTGGTTTTAGGGGGACAGCCTGCTCTGGGGTGCTGCCCGGCCTCTGGGGACCCTCTCCACACGGGCCTGGCAGTGACCGGACGCTCCTGCCCTGCATTTCCAGCCAAGCGCTGCCTTTGTTCTGCTGCTTCCACCTGGGCCCTCACAGGCAGGGCCTTGCGGGGGCCCTGAGGGGCAGGCCGGGCACAGCCATGGCGAGCGGCCCCCTTCGTGCCCCGTGCCTGGAGCTTAATGCCACGGTGGGTTTATCCTGTTGCCCGGCCTCCTTCGGCCAGTGCCTTAGTACGTTACTTGTTTTCCACGGTGCTTTTATATTAATACACCGGCACGCTGGCCGGGCTGAGATGGCAGCAGCTTGTCCAGGAGTGTCCAACACAAAAGGAGAACACCCTGTGGCACCTCGGTGCCTCGCTAGCCAGCCTCCCAGCCCGTGCGGTGGAGGGCACGTAGCCCAGCGCGCCTAGGGCTTATGGATAGCCCCTGCGTGACCAGAAACAAATGAGCAGAGGTGGCTCCTTCGGCCGGTATTCCCAGGGCTTACTGTAGGAGCTCCCTCGAAGGGGACCGGAAACGAAGATAGCAAGATAGCAGCCTGAGTGGGCTTTAAAGGGATACAGGGAAGGGGGCGNGGGGCGGGGACAGCAGGGACCTATAGGAAGAAGGGAAGGGCAGGACAGGTCTGGTTACCTTTCCTTAGGAGATACAAGGGGTGTCTGTCCACTGTCAATCAGACAGACCGAGCCTACATCACGTCACAGGAACTCAATGGGAGAAGCCATCCTCACAGAGGAGGGATTTTACTCTTTGGAACCAGCCCACCAAACCTCTTTTTCTGGGCTCTGTGGCCCCCTGGTCATTCTTGTGGTTGGTTCAGTCACCACAACATCCTTTGGCCTGTATGGACTTCCTTCATGCTCCTTCTCTTTTATAATTTTTCTTTTTTTAACAACTCCTATCATCTAGAATTATTTTGTTTTTATATTACAAGTACAAGAGAGCGTGTCTTTACAGACAGCAAAGGTTTCATGAGCTTTAGATTTCCTTCCAGGGACATGCAAATTATTTTTTGTCCCCTATTAAGTAAGTCTAACATCTTCAGTATATACCCCTCTGCTTGCTGGCTCTTCACCTATTTTACCAGACAGTCTTCAGTTTAATTTGCTTAGCAAATCCCACTATGAATAAGTAAGAAAGAAATATGAAGAGTAGGTATTTCCTGGAGGGCTTTCATGGTCATGTTGTGGCCTTTGATATCCCTTCCTCTCTAAGATGTACCTAAGGTACACCAAGCTTGTACCTCATAGGACATCAAGACAAAACCATGTTTTTTTCATGAGAGTATTCCTAACTACTGAATATTTGGTAAATCTAATGCTGTATTGAGCTTTATAATATTTAGAAATGCCTAGATTTTCACAGTGGAGACATCAATGAGGATGTTGATACTAAGGTGAGAGATTAAAAGGGAAACAAAGCTGAAACCAAAGTATTTAAGAGATGGAATTTGGTTGTGTTTTACGTATAAGGTTTCCAGCTAACATCACATTTGAGAAAAATCCTTTTCCATGTGTCTAGTTTCATATCTCTGCAGGTATATAAACCAAGCACAAAAATATTTCACTTACTGCGAGTAAGTATGCAAAATTAAAATGGAAACATTAGGAGTAGGCAGATTTCTATACACCACTAAGAACAAAACCAGCATGCTGTTTCTTTCTTGTTGTGGTATCTACATTGTAAGAAATCTGGCTTTTTATTGTATTCTCTCCAACACTGAAACAAAAACAGTGTCTAAGGATTAGAAGAATTACCTTATACTGAGTAAATTGAGAGAAACATAGAAATGACTATTTCATGCCATGGAACCATAGGCAACTGAAGCAATGCACAGTCCATATGATGGATAACCAAAAGCAAGTTGCATCACAATGTTGATACTAGTAGAATTCACATGCCATCTCTAAAAGTAGATGAGAGTGTTTTTTAGACATGTTCTGTATTACTGTATTATGAGATGCAAATACTTTCAGAGTTAAAAACCAGCCTTCAAAGTATTTGTTCTCTTTACTTCAGAGAGTGAATTTGAATGTAATTGTTGCTAGGTATTAAATCTGATATTTGACTCTCGTGACCAGTGACAGGACTCAAGGAAACAGTACAAAGCTGTCAGGGGAGGTTTAGGTTGAATATCAGGAAAAGGTTCTTCGTCCAGAGGGCGGTTGGGCACTGGAACAAGCTCCCCAGGGAAGTGGTCATAGCACCAAGCCTGACAGAGTTCAATAAGTGTTTGGACAGTGCTCTCAGGCACATGGTATAACTTGTGGGATGACCCGACCAGGGCCAGGAGTTGGACTCGGTTCTGATAGGTTCTTCCCAACTCAGCATATTCAACGATTCTGTGATTCTGCTAGTATTAAAGTATGGAGACCTTTAAACTGGTCAGCTGCATATAGTAGCAAGGAGAGGGAAAATTACTTGCTTAAGCATTAATTGGAGGGCATGGGTATTTGTTCGATGATAAGGGTTTTCCAGGATGAGTTGCTTTATGGCACCTTGTCCCTCCCATCCTTGTGGTCTAGCTCACTTCCCTTTGCACACACACAAAGAGAAAGCCCTTCCTGAAGTTCGTTGTATTTCAGTTCCCTGAGCAAATGCAGAAGAGTTCTCTGAGAGAGTGATACTGTAGGGACTTTTTCTACAATATGGCCAAGTAGAAAATGTGATTGTAACCTCTGTGCTTTCAGTAGGGCTGAAGCAACCAGCTTCATTGGCTGGACAAAACACTGTTGTTGAGACATCATATTTTTCTTTGGTGGTCTTGAGTGAAAGACTAGTTATTTCTCAAGTAAAAAAAATCAAGATTTTCTGAACCAGCTAATTTTGATACTAAATTTACAGACTTACAGCAAAGTGACTTGTAAGGATAATTACCACTAAGGAAATCTAAGCAGCTTACAAAGAAAATGACTACAGTTCTTACAGGGACGCTAGATCATTGTAACGTTGATATTTGTGAGTTAGCATGCCTTTCTTTTCACAATAGCTCCATTGGCATAAGTGAAAACATGCAATTAATTGTTCGGTTAGCGTTACTCATTACGAGGACACACTTTTGGTTTTATGTAGAGCTGAGGCATCATTTTACAGTCTTTTTATAGAATATATGGGAGGGATGATACAGGTTCTAATACAGATGATTTAACATATGTATTGTACTCAGGTTTTATAGTACTTGCTTTGTTTTCACTTAAGATTTTGACTAATATATGCAAATGAAATTGTGGTGTTCTTTGGCAGTTTGTACATTTGAAATAGAGCTTAGTACAATGAATCGAGAGGACGCTGTGTATGTGTATGGTGTGTGTGCAAATGAAATCCGAATTTGTCTCCAGGAAGTATTTTTATAGCATATTAAGATTATTGGGAGGTGTAGTTTTTCTGATAAGACTTTTCTGTAGGACTTCAGCACTTCTCATTTGAGAGGATTTATGTTAAGTGCAAATACATTTCAGTGTACCTTCTGTACTTGCCTTTTTCTCTTTCTGTAAATGTAAGTTTACCCAAATTGCAAATGAAACCATTATCTGTTCAATAACCTCCTGCCAGTGTCCTCGCAAAAGCACCTGAAGGTTTTGTTTCGAGAAGTTTGCAGTCAAATTCAGTTTTCTTCCTTCTATAATGTTATGTCTTCACTGAAAAAAACCAACCCAAACAACCAAAACCAACAAAACAGCAAAAAACCCTCACTCAGACCCCAGTGTCCTTGGCTATTTGAATATTGTCTGTAATATATTTCCTTAAGAGTGATAAGCTTTGTTAACAATAGCAGATTTAACTCACTCGTGATGAATTTGATGCATAATATCTGTACTTCTTGCGTGTGCCAGAACTTGTTAAACTGGTGTAAACATTGCTTTCCTTCTGATGGTGGGTCCAGTGCCATTTCCACCTCAGAGTGCTCCCATTGACTAGAGGCAGTGGCTCAGCTGAAGTGAAATGTTCCAGCTGCCACCGGATAGCCTCTTGCATAAGCACATAATCAACTTACATTAAGAAACAAAGCAAGTAATTATCTCTTCTTATCAGAATACTTGCTCCATTTGAATTCAATGTACAATGTATAATTGACCCCTTAGGAGCCCTGTGTACTAGAAAAAGAACTAACAGTTTAACGGGTAGACTCACAATCTTGCTCTGCACTAGACCTACAGTAGCTATTTGCTTCCAGGGGTGTGCTTGTTTGATATGGTAACTGATATGGCTGCTGTGGCAAGGCCTCAGAGGCAGTCGTATTGTAAAAAGTAAAACAAATGTGAAAATATTTTCTGCTTTCCTTGGTTTTAGTCATAGCTGCTTATTTATAAGAAGAAATGTTGAGTTTCCTTTTCTGTTTGTGTTGTGCCTCCTATCACAATTCAAGTTGGGATCTCTGCCTGGTATTCTCTCTATCTTTATTAGATGTAGTTGTATTTTGTTTCTAAGGAATTGTCTAATAGAATGCTTCCTAAAATCAAGAAAGGTTAATTGTTTCTAGATGGCAAAAGTAAATTACTTTCCCCTCCTAAAATTCTCTCTTACTTATGGATTGTATCTTCTTACATTTAGAGGAGGGGAAAAAAAGGAAAGTATTAGGAAGTGAACATAAATAACTCTTGTAAGACATTGTACTACCAACCAGGGCACTGCCAAGGATTACTTATCCCATTTGTAGTAATACTCCTTGGGCTATCACCTGAAGTTTTATTTTTGGCACTATCCTTTTGGTATCTTGCCCTATTTTTGTTGCCTACAAGAGAGCTGATCCTGCCTGTAGGATACATGTCCTGAAGAGTGCCCCATGTCATCACAACACATTTGGGAACGTGGGTTTTACAAAACCGGTCATGTCCTCTTCTGCAGGAGTCAAACGTGCCTCATTCATTAGGAGTCTGTATTTCTGTCTAGGGGTGAAGTAGAATTTGTAGAATCTTGTTATTTTACTGCATTTTAGGGGGAACAAACATGTTAGTCTAGAACAATGATTTCTGATTTGATTTAGGGATTGCCTTTGGCTTTCAGCGTTTTTAAAGGCTTAAGGTAAAGAATTACCTGATAGAATAGATGTCATGAATGGTTCAACTTTTGTTTGCAAACGTAATTGTGACTGAAATTGGCCTGGTGATCAATAAACTCATGTTAACTGGTTTAGAGAGAGCATAGAATTGCCTCTCCTAAAATCGCTGAATTCTAGGCATTTGTTTGTCAGTTTATGCAATCAGCTGATATGTGGAAGTTGTTTGGTCTAAACCTCTGCTCAGAATGTGGACAGTTTTACAGTTCATTGAGTCAAATCTGATTCACATTTCCTTATTCATAGATAGTATCAAATGATTATGAAGTACAGAACTGTTGTGTACTTTTGAAATAAGCAATATTTGGGATGTTACAGTATAATAGCAGTATTGGATAGTCACACTTTATACTTAATTCTTATTTCCTCCACACTAATGTAAAAAAAACAGCACAGCATGACAAGCTAGTTCAAATGTTTTCATTGCTTTTCCTAATCCAGTTTTGCAGCAACTGAGAATTTGCAGTTTTGGGGTTTTTTTGCTTGGACTGATTACAGGAATTTCTAGTCCAACAGTAAAAGACAGATGAGGGGGCACAGTGTTTTCTGGGAATTAGTTTTATTAAGCATGAAAGCTGAATCTTTAAAAGAACGTTCGTCTATTGGACTGTTTTCAAAAAGAACACTGTGGAAAATCTATTAAAAATATTTACTGTTGTAATAACTCAGTTTCTTAAGTATGTGTATTCATTTGAAACAAAAAAATTGTTAGCAAATGTATTTTTTATTATTATCTAGCTATTTCACTTCGCAGATTCTTTAGCATGTCATACACAACAGATTAAAATAGATAATCCCGATGATTTTGGTTCAGAAGTTTTTTCATATTTGTTCAATTGAAGTAATAGCTCTCAGGTGACCTTCTTCTATTGAAAAGGTGAATTGTTTATTTTCATTTGGGTTTCTTTTTCCCTTGGATAAACTGTCGTAGAGGCTATCCAAAAGCCGGGTATACTCAACTTGGTTTCTGAAGGATCTGTAGGGCCTGCGATGCCCTTAGGTATATGTATGCATTTTCAAATTTGCTAAATAGAGGTCTTCCCTGCCAGCATGTACTGAGAGTTTACTTCTACTTCTTGGGTTTCCCAAAATGGGGAGTATAGAGACTCCTTTTATTGAGCAGAAAACGTGGTTAGGTTTTTTCTCTTGGTGTTTTTTGTTTTTTTTTTTTTTTTTTCCTTTGCTTATCATTGGAAAGGGAAGGAATGGCAGATCAGCCTTTGAAGTCTGAGAAACATTTCTTTAGGGAGATTTTTTAAAGATGTGAGTTGATGTTGTGGAGTATGTTTGTCTAGGGGGAAAAAAATGGTGATTCTTTTTTTCTTAGATTCTAGAGTCCTGAGAGAGTTTTATGGCAAAAAGAAATTATCCCATCGCAAGTTGTTTTTAGGCGATGATGTATTGTAACTACTTGCCTCCATCCCTCCCCACATCAAAGAAGTCACAGCAGTAAATCAAAGCCTAAAAGTCGGTGACTTCTCTTACATTTTTGTGTGCTTTTGCTGCTGCATAGAAACCAGCAGCATCGAAAGGTTGTTAAACCTCTTCTCTGTATCACTGAATGACAGACATGTGGAGGTTGAGATTACACTTATCGTCTCATCCCAGACAAACCTGCATAACCTCCTTTGCCTTTATTATCAAAATCATTGCAAGTCAGAATATATTAATCTCAACCTACAGTACAGTTCTAGACTTGACAGAAAAATCTTTCTTTAAAAATATCGTTCCTTTTCTGCATGAAGTACACAGAACAGTTTTGATATATTGAAGTGCAATGTAGGCATTTTGTCTTCCACATATAAATAAAAGGAGGTATATGGATCACTGGCAGCTTAAAAAAAGTCCCCTGTATTGTATAATTATACTGATACAAGTCTCATAGTAACATTTTGAAGTGCACAGTACTACAGTTCTGCTAAAATAAAACAATTTGAACCATCTTTGTTTCTGACCAAGAGATGGTCTTTCACACTGTACTTAGTATACTGGAGCTTGACTTCAAATGTGTTGGGTGTACTGTGTTGACCTTACTTTAAGTTCTCTGGCTGTTATTAATGCTTTTATTAGTAGCTTTTTACAAGTGTGAAATGTTTACTCAAGGCAGCCAGTCACTGTAGATCAACTTGTAGTACCTTACAGGCTACTGACTATATGTTGAGAAAGTGTTTTATTTAAGTGTTCCTCACCTTTGCTGCATCTGAAGTTTCCTCTGAATTATTAATGATATCTTGGTTTAAAATTCACCCCGTTTTCACTGAACTGTTTAAGATGATAAAATCTGGAAGTCTGTCTTTGAGTTCTGGTGTCCTGCTCTTTCAGGGATTAGTTAGATACTGAAGTTTCTCAGACTACAGTTCCCAAAGAGTTGAGTTATAAACCTTCATTTTCACTGTTTTAAATGCTAAACATTGACTATTTTAGTTTCTCGAGTTTGTGATTTAATTACTTGTATAACAGATGTTCTGGACTTTCTAGATTTTTTTTGACTAGCAATTGCAACTAGCTTCTAACTGAGCAGTCAATATTTTATATTGTAAGTTATTTTTTAAAATGTTACGTATCTTATTCTGTATGTGACTGTATATGAGAAAGGAAATAGCTCTAATGTAAAGTAATGGTTTTGTATGAATATCTAACTCTTAAAACACAGCTAATAGCAAGTGCTGATAAAATTTTATCTTTTGTAAATATAGACTGTTTACTGTTAGAAGGTCTTGCAGTCTTTCGATGTTTGTAAAAGTACAGAGTTGTGAAATATTTATTGTACTTCAGATTGTTCAGTTGCAAGTCTTTAAATCTGTTCTTTGAGAGTAAAAGTAAATATTGAAAAGCTCACAGCATCAAAAGAATTGTAAAGTAATGTTTAATCTTAATGTAATTCACATTCCTCAAGTGCAGTGAAAACAAAAGGGATTCTAAAGTCTTATGGTTATGGTGTCATAAACTTTTTATGCATCACGAGTAGGTTTACTCATACTCCTGACGTGAACACTCAAAGCTATTGAATGTCCTTTATGCCATTTTGTAAGTTTAAAATTCTTGGGTTTTGTCAGTGTAGACTTTATCAGAAATCAGATTTATGATCCTGATGCCTGCTAATTTTGGGAAATTTAAAAGATCTTTGCTATTATGCATGAGGATTGAATGTGGCATTTCATCAGCAGCACCTATGTGTTAGTAGGTGAAACTCTAAAATACAGTTTGTGACCTCTTACCTGAATCAGCATATGGCTTTTCCCCCGAAATACTTCAACGCATGGTATTGCTTTACAGTAGAGGAAGAAGTAATAGGTTAAAATTTTGCATTTCTTGAATGTTTCAGAACTGTACTTGAATACTATTGTATATGTAAGAGTTAGAAGTATATCAGAAGTGTTTCAAATAGCTCCAAGTAAGTGTTTCATTAACCTTATAGCCATCTGTAATTAGGCTCCTTCCTTCTATCAGAGTGTCTGTGTGTTCACCAAGCTGAATTTGCAGAACATCATATTTGGTGCTGATGCACAACAAAAAGCATGGAGAAGGAAGATGCTAGGTAGCTTCTAATGCTACATAATTAGCCCGTTATTCTGAACAGCCAAGTTATTTTTGAGCTATAGGTTCAAGATTCCCTCAAGATGAAGCATCGGTGTGCTGGGGTTATACTGTGAATCTTCAAACAGTGCTCAAAACCAGTTGCACATGAGAGAGGAAAAAAATGTGCATGTTACACTGCAGGGAGTGTGGCAAAATATATTTACTCATAATAGGAAATTTGGCTATTAGGGTTGTCATTTTTACTTATTCCAAGCCTTTCAGGCTGTTGATAAATTTACCAGTAATTTATCAACATTTTTTAATTATAATTATATATATAATTATATATATATAAAATATAATTAATTATAATAAATAAATTTTTATTTATGTATATTTTTATATTTTATATTTTTAAAAAACATATAACAAGAGCTCAGCACTTGTTCTATACCTGTCTGCTTCTGTGGATAGTTCTGCAGACTAATATAGTCTGGCCTTAGGGGGAGTAAGTTCAGGAGCAGCCTACATGAGCAAGATCTTAATCTGAAAAATTGTCAAAACGTGATACCCGCCAGTTTTACTGAGGATTTAGGTTCTCCTTATAGATGTGGAAAACTAACAGGTAGCAATTGCTTTAGTAGTACAGCGTTCAGTAGCACCCATGTGGTAGTTTCTCTCTCTGTTTTATCTTGGGTTATTTGCTTCTGATAAGATTGCAGCCTGACCTCAAGTATGTGTGGTAGCATAGCTACAGGTACATACCGGGAGACCTTTTTTTTAAGTAGTCTTTGTGTAGGGAAAAAAAAAGCCAAAAAGGTGTGAGTCACTGTTCTTTAAGAAACTGTAGTTCAGTATCAAGTAAGTATAAATAATTAGATACGTGAAGGTATATAGAGGTATGAGTTTACAGTAAATATTTTGATGGTTCTCCAGTACAAATATGTAACATAAGCTTTACATTATTATGGAGGGAACAGTTCATGTAATAACATTTGGACATTCTTTAGTAACTGACTTGGTGGCCTGCGAGACCAGCATTTTATAAGCTGTTAGTTTTGCGGTATCATTATGTAATATAAGAAGGTTGTCCCACCTTCTGTCTGCTGGAATCAGACAGAATCAGAGTAGCTTCACTAGCTCCGCCACTTAGGCTTCAAAAGGATTTTCATTCCTAACAGGCACTGACCATTAGGATAGTGAGTAGTTGCTACTTGGCAGTGAACTTGTTTTACAGATTTAAATGTGATAACAAAGGTTAACAATGGGGGGAGGCGTTTTCTTGACATCAAAACTACACTATTTTTTTCTAGTAAGAGGAGGAGAGGAATAGAAGTCTGCTGCTCAGCTGTATGACAATAGACTGTAGAGAGCAATAGTTAACTATCCTTCCTCTTTTTTATCCATAGTTTATTTGAACAGTTTAGAGACCAATGAACATGTAGATAAGGCATTTTGACAGCCCTTGTACTAAGTATAAAGAAGAATACAGAAGCCCATATATTTTGTCTTCGTCCTGGAATCCAGATGGGAAATTTGACTCTTCTCCTGTTTGCTAAAATCCTAGTGAAAAGTGGTGTCACTCTGGCCAGTTCTGATCATGTCTGATGGTAGAGTAATCTACTGTTCTAAATAAAAAGCATATTTTTAGAATACATTCCCTTTTGAATCATCTGAAGCACCTGTAAGAATACCAATTAGGAATGGATTTAGTTGCATCTGATCTTCTAAATCTTGCGAATGCATACTGTCTCCATATGCACTGTTGTTCCTTGGAAAAGATTGACAACAGGTATTCTTGCTTGGTTTTTCTTAATTTAGTTACTTACTTTAATTATTAATAACCTTAATTTAAAAGAAAATAAATAGTGTGGCATATCTGTGGGTTTATTACTTACTTTTGAATGAATGAAAGCAATCTGCTGCTTGCTTCCCTTCATCCTCTTGTTTCTTTAGAATCTCTAAAAATAATTTTTTAAAAAAAATTTCCATTTTCTGCCCTGAAAATTTTGATAGCTTTAGATTTTTTTCTTTTTGAATTACTGCAAATAGAAGTAGTTATTGGCAACTGTGAGTAAAAAAAATCCTTGCATTCCGAAGTATCCATACAACTCTCCTGAAAATATCTTTGTAGCTACTCTGAGAAACTGGCACTGCATGTAAATCTTGGTGGCCTTAAAAAAATTAAATTGCTCTTTTTTTACGGCTTTTCTTGGCACCTACGGAAGCTGTAAATTTCCTCTGCAAGCCTTAATTTCAGCTGTTGGTCTGGAGTTGCTTAGAAATAAACTTGATTTTTAATTAATTTAAGTACTAAGGCTGTCCAATATCCTGTGTCTTATGTGACACTTTCCCTTCTAGTTTCTCTTACCACTGCACTTTGCAGTGTAGTCTTTTTCTCATTTGCCTTTCTAATTGCAAGCGAGCCTCTTGAAAGGATTTCCATGTAGCCGCAGTCCTTGACTGGGCGGGGGCAGAGGAGCAGGAGGCACACGGTCTTCCTGTGCCACTGGCAACGAGGGGCAAAATGTGTCAGAAGGAGCACATTGAGAGGAAGGAAGAGTGTAGCAAAAGCATTTTTCCAGCTGTCCAGTAATTCACATATGTCACAGATCTACTTTCTTACCATCATTGCAGTGATTCTGTGAAACTAGATGAAGAATGCATATGTGGATGGAATAGGAGACTTTTATCTCTATCACTTTTGTTACTTTTCATGGAAATAAACAGGGAAACTAAAAATTCACCCGAAGAGAAAGCACAGACATCAGAAACAGCTATACCTAATGGGCCAGTACCTCAGCAGTGTTTTGAATTTAAATTGACTGCTTAGAAAAGATCTCAATCTTCCTTGAATAACTGAGGTAAGTTTTTATGTATGTGAAGCAAAGAATTATTGTAACCCTTTCTAGGAGGAACATAGATCACTGGCTTTGTCATCCAGGAGGTCAAATTATTCAACCGTTCAAAGTACAGTGTATGTGGAATTCAGCTAAAAATGATACTCCGAACTGGAAATCAGAAAGGAGAATTAGACTGTTTTTCCAAGTGCTGTATTGCAGTGTCCCAGTGCCAGCTTGTGTGACACAACTGGAATGTAGCTTTATTAGGATAGCTTCAGAAATGTTTCACTCTTAAGTACAGTTCTCAAGGAGGCATGAACTGGAAGGCTGAAATAACATTTATATTAAGGACACATACAGAAGTGTTAGGTATTTTATATAAACTGAAACACTTGCTGTTGTGACAATGTTTGGTCTAACAGCTGTGAATTATAGAACTTTGCATCATTTTGTCATCATACTTTTCCATTTCCTCTTAAAAAATTTCACAAATCTTATTGCAGCCTATTGCTGTGAATCCATTTCCCCTTCTGTCTGCATGCACAAGACCCTTGCAGAAGGTGGAAAGAAAGATCAGAAAACCAGGACCCACCAAGTAGTAGATATTGGCTGGGAAACTTGTGGGCCTGGCCCCATTTTCTGTAGGTAAGATGTACCTGCCTTTGCTTCTGATCACATATTTTCCTATAGAGTCATAAATACAATAACCTATTTGCAGTTAAAGAATGTTGCTATCTTCTTTCTTCTCCCTCTGCATATACTTATGTCCAATATTCTGTGGTTTGTAGGCAATTGATTGGGGAGGGTTTTGATTTCAAATGTTATTTCTGACAAAAATCATCATCCAAGGATTTAAAATTAATTTGCTGAAATGAAATGCAGTAATTTTCTGTGGCAACAGATCCCATTATGGGTGACCCATAGGAAATGTGTCAATTAGTCATAGAAGTTTCTGGGAGAAAGTTGTTCTGGGTTTTTTTATGTTTGGTTTTTCGGGGTTTTTTTGGTGGTTGCTTCTGAAGAGCTGCGTTTTGTTATTCCATTAAGTTAGTTACTTAATGGCATATGTCCATGACTTGTAGGTGAGTGAAGTAATTTACTTTCTGTTTACAGTGTCTCATATTGAGATAGTCCTTTTTCAGAATATAAAGCCTGATAGGGTATTTATCTGGTAATTATATGAGTTTTTTTATCTGTGCCATTCTATGTTCATACGAAACATAACAATCTTAACAGCTTTCAAAGTTATACTCTTCATTCTGACCTTGGCCAATTCATATGAAGGGCTGGTATAATGCCGTGAACAGAATGTAAAGCTTAAGTGCTCTCTCTCTGTAGGTATTTTGAGTTTCCCTATCATTTGACATGTAACAAAAATCCTTTAAATGGATGAGAATTTCACCCTTCATCTCCATAAATTCATACATACAAATTAGCGATTTTTTTTTTTTGCTAAAGTGGACTGTTTAAAAGCTTAATCTGTTTTACTGGTTAGCAATTTTAGGAAATGCTATTTAAAATTAGGAAATTATATTTAAAATTTTTTCTTTTTTTAGATGTGTTTTTGTGATCTGTAGATCAAATTTCCTGTTAGAAGGACTGGATTTGCCAGTATTTGGACAGATGAGGTAAAAATCTCCTCACTGTGCCATTGTTTGCAAAGGGAGATGGCTGCACCTACTCCTGCAGAATGGTGTCAAGTTTAAAAGAGCAGCTACTCAGTACATTTGACAAATGAAGACACAGATGAGATTATATGATCTCATGGTTTGGTAAATAGTGCATTATAAGGATGGTTTCCTTACAGTATTAGAAAGGAAAACAACTTTTTTTCTCTTCACTTTAGTGAATTACAGCTTTGAGATATCGAAGTTGTTTCTCTTCACTGAATGAAAAATTGGAAACTGCCTTTAGTGCAGAGCTGTTGTGATGCGTGAATGTTTTTTCACACTGTGCACTATTAGTCTTCCTGTAGATTCTGAGTGATAATGGCTTGTCAGTATCTGTTATCCTAAAACTCCAAAGTGGTTGAGCAGCTGTGTTTGGTGTGCAGTTTTAACAGTGATGCTAATTGCTTAATTGACATCAAATATTAGTGATTCAATAAAACATCAGGCTGTTAGGAAAGCCTGCCTCTGTGGGTGTAAAGTACTTCTGTGTGGAGGAATAGAATCACAGCCTGGATGAACAAGGCTATAGCTGATGCTGAGAATTTGTTGCTGTCAAATCTGTGGTTAGAGTGCACTATCCCTTTTAATCAAAAAGCATTTAGAAAAAAGTAGAAGAGAATAGTGTTCAATGAAATGTACTTAGAGCCTGGCCAGGGGAGATTGATGGAGTTTTCAGCTGCACTTAGTGCATATTAACTGACTTGAGTGGTGCTCCTATTTATATTATTTGGAGAGAAAATATAATATCGAACTGAAGATTGTTGCTGGTAGTTATGCCCGAGTTAATAGTTCAAGTGGAGAGTCAGGAAATGTCATTCAATGTTTCCACTGATTTCAAAATCATATGTTAAATCTCTTTACTAAAAATATGTGGAAAGACTTGGAATCTTTCAAAGTCAGTTACTTTTCCAGCAACTACGACTAGCATCTTCCTATCGTCCTTTTGCTGTCACCCATTGAATACCAAGCCCCTTGTCTTTTCAGTAAATACATTTGTTTCAATTAAATCTAGATAAAAATTACCAGAGTAGCATGAAGGTGAATCTCCAGCTAGTTTCGGTTTGATTTTTTAAATCAGAAAAAAATAAACTGCAGAAATATTTAAACTCTGAAGGTAAAATCCTTAAGAGTTAACTGTCTCTGTTTAGTGTTAGGAAAAGATGCCGTAGTCTTTTGCTGGTCTTTGCTTTCGTGGTTGCTGACACTGCTTGAAAGAGTAAAAGCTATGTAACATTTCATTGATGTGCCAATAAAACTAAGTCTCGGTACATTGAGTATTTACACTATAAATAGAAGCAGATAATGCTAAGGTTTATTTATGGTTTCTTGGACATATTCTTAATGGGCTTAAGCAATGGAACTTAAAAAAAGAGTGAATATAGTTCATTGTTCTGGCAGCAGCATCAGACTGCTTTTTTCAGTGACTCTGGTGTCATTCTCTAAGTTGTAATACCAGAGCACTAAAACAGCTGTCAGATCAGGATCTTTGGCTTTGGAGGCTGGCATTAGCGAACATTCAGTTGGTGTGTTTTGATTTCTCTACGTGGCCTATGACCTGATGTACAGTGCCGTTTTTCTAAAAGTATCTTTTTCTGCTTCACACAAGTGAGTTGCCTTGTTGCCATATTGAGCAGTGCATGTGACTTTATGCATTGCAGTTCAAACCTCACTGGCAAAGAGCCTGACCTTCCATGCTTAGTTTTTTTACACTTGGACTGAGTGGTTTGGAGGTTTGAAGTTGTTGAATTTGGTTAGTAAAGTGCATTTATTTTCTATTATCTATCAACATAGTGAAAAATAAAAAATGTTCTGTGTTACCGGATAGTTTGCTAGATATGCTTTTACGCATTTGTCGTAAATTTATCAATTCATCATAAAACCAGACCAAATTAAGCTAATAGAAGAGATTGTCTTCATTTTATATCAATGCTTAAAGTAATGCCTTGCTTTAGGGATACAAATTCCAGAGTGGTTGGTTTACTTAGCCCTGGAGTATTGTCAGCACTATCAGACCTGCAAATACTGGCAGTAATGGCAGGAGAGTGCTCTTTAGAGCTCTGTCTTCCCCGGTTCATAGGTAATTTCAGAGGCCTGTTTTAACTGCGTCATGGTAAAGACTCAGTGTATATGGTAAAACTTTAAAAAATGTTTTTCTGAACTAAGAGCGTTGTCAAGCTGTCTTGGACTGGCTCATAATAATTATGAGAGAAATTGTCAAACTGAGCCTCTGTAGAGGGAAGTAGAAGCTGATGGATTTCTTCTCGGTGTTCAAAGTTTGTGACGTTCCCATTAGCCCTTTATGTAGTCATCTCTGAACTTAGGCACTTATCAGGAGCAGTCTTTGTGTTGCTTTTATGTCTGGAATGTCCTTCCTAATGAAAAACTAAAAAATGTTGTGCAATTTAATGTATTTTACAGGAATATCTCACATTCCCTTGCATTTCTAGGAGTATTACGTGGCACAAGTGTCACTAGATAATCTGTGTGCATTGTACATTTAGTGCACTGACAAGATAAAGTATTATGTACCGATAAAATGGTAAAAGATACCATGTTTTGTTATTGCCTTAGAAGTAGGGTGGAATACGGAAACACTTCCTTCCAAAACATTTTAGCTTGCTCAAAGAATGTTACCTGGTCTTCAGAAATGGGCTGAAGGACACTTTACTTTTTGACAAGTCCACTTGGTGGTAAAGGAGAAGTCGTCTGACTGGAAAATCAGTGCAATTTCTATACTGACCCATGTCCTAGTTTCAAATCTATGCTAGATATGGCATGGGAGAAATGTTCTGTGTGCACCCCCACTGAGCCGGGGCAGTCACAGAGCTCAGCATAAGCCCTGACTGCGCCATTGGTGTGTCTTATGGTGGCTGTCTTTTTTTACTTCCTTTGTGAACGGCTTCGTATAATGTATTAAGTGACTCTTTCAAGTTATTGGAAGTTGAATAACACATAAGAAAAATGTGAGGTTTACTTTTGGTTTTAGTTTTATGCCTACTATTGTGGTTTTGTCCTTTGGTATCTTCTGAACATAATGCCTTCGTTTTTTCTGTCATGTAAGAATCAAGTAATTATTTTGGGTCCTTTGTATCTGCTTCTAGTATCTACTTCTGGGATGGCAGGAGTTGCTTTTCTTTAATCCTTCTACTTCACTTTACATTTAACTTGATGACTTCTACTTAGCTATTTTGTGGTTAATAGTCTGTGTCCAATAGGTTATCTTTTTATATTTTTGGTATTCTCTCCAACCTCAAGAAAGTCACGCACATTACATAGATAATTATTTTATTAGCTTAACTGCTCCAAATTTGCAGAGTATTACAAGATTTTATACATCTATTCCCAATAAATTATGTAGAAAGTGATCTTTGGCTGTGTTGCACTTAGGCAGTGGAAAAATCACGCAGACATGAACTGATGAAGAAAATGTTAGGGTGAATGGTTTTTAAGTTTGAGAACTAAATTTTGTTTTAGGCTTACTAGCCAAGTGTGTACTAGTAAAGTAAATGGACCTATAACTCTTGGCATTAAGACTAGCTAGAAAAGAAGGTACCATGTCTATATGATTAAATTCTGTCAAGAACTGCACAGGTACATCCAGCTGCTTTGGGGAATGATGTTTAGGTTGTGTCAGGTACCAAAGTCACACTATTTGTTTGGGCTTAGTTTGCTCAGTGTCAGTCTGACAGTTCATCTATAGAGACAGACAAGCACCCCTGCCCAGGAGCACTTTCAGGACGTATTTAATGCACTAAATAAATGTAGCTGTTGAAGATGCAAAAAAGAAGCTTCCCTCTAATATGCTTAATGAAAGTATATGTAAATGCATCATTGCAACATAAAGCAGAGGTTTTTAGTTTAAATTATGACATATTTAAATCACTCCAGATTTGACCATATGATGATAAAGTTGCTGATGCTTGGGCTTCTGCAAGTGTTAGGAATGTGTTCTGTGCTTCAAAAATGTTTTTCACAAGGTAGGTGTGATTTAGACTGTTGACTAAGGGACGGTCATTTTATAATCCATGTCCCCTCAAAAAATTAATTTCTAAATTTAAAAAAATTGTTATTTTGGTTTTGTATAGATACTTTTCTGCAGTGATATGTACTTTTTTTTACAGTTAATAAAACATAGAAATACTAATTTTAGGGAAGCTGTAGGTATGGTGGAATTTCATGATGTGAATGTGAACATTTGGCACACCTAATTTTTTCTACAGCTTTCATAAAAGAGGAAGTGTTTTGAGTGGACAAGCTGAGGTCTTTTCCTGGCAACCTAAGAGTCTCTAAGCTTGTTCATGTGTGGAGAAATGATTACTACTAGTATTTCAGGAGAACAGAGTTTCACTTTGCTGCAAATGAAATACCAAGTTATGGCTGGCTAGTTTCAAAAATGTCAAGTGTTTGTCATATATAAAAATACTTTAATTAGAACAGATTTTTATCAGTGGTGAAATGAGTAACAAACATGTAAATACTTACTGAATACCTAATTTGACTGAGAGTCTTAAACCATTCGTCCTTTTTTCAGTTACAAACAAAAAAGAATAGTGATTTTCATGGATGCGCTTTCATTGCCTTGTGGGACAGTGCAGTGCAATTAATGCAGAGTTTTGACATTTGACTTGGCTTTAGGTGTTTTGGTGATCTTGAGCTGATACAGAAGAGTGTGAGGGGTCATGTTCTGGTGGCTGTGTATGTGTTGATGGTCAGGCATGTGATTAGTTCATTCAGTGTGTGACTCATGTTGCTGCAGAAATACAGGCTGAACTGACACAGTAACTCTTTTTTCCCCCCCATAGTGTGCTGGAGAAGAGAATTGGGTGGACAGTCGGACTATTTACGTTGGGCATCGTGAACCACCTCCAGGCGCGGAAGCGTACATTCCACAGAGATTTCCAGATAATAGAATAGTCTCGTCAAAGGTACCAAGACTTTC
Organism: Callaeas wilsoni; assembly: GCA_013398955.1. Taxonomy (NCBI): domain Eukaryota; kingdom Metazoa; phylum Chordata; class Aves; order Passeriformes; family Callaeidae; genus Callaeas; species Callaeas wilsoni. The sequence continues at coordinate 58,721 of VWPU01002878.1, forward strand.
TTTCATTCATTTAGATAAATCAGCTGAAGTTATTCTTTGTTTATTTATTTCTTTCAAGATTTTTCCTAGTCTTCCTGTATATTTTTCCTTTCCACAACCAGCAAAGGTCAAGTGAAGAGATCCGATTTCTTCTAGAGAAATTAATTGCTAAGTTGCACCTAAAATGAACAGAAATAGAATAATTTCTCCCATGTTTACTGTAGTACATAGTATAGTACAATCTTTGAGTAATAATGTGCTTTTCCACGAAGAAAAAAGCAATTTTCATTTGAGGCAATCCTGGAGTAAATAAGATCTCCCTGAAGAAAGACTGCATCCTTTATACTTGAAAGCAATACCTCAGAGTACTAGAAATAATGTAATTTGTTGAGCAGTTAGATTCATCATACTCTCTCCACCATAACAGTGTCATTCCCTTCAAAAGCTCATACTGTTTTTGTGAGGTTTTGTCAATAGTCTTTGTTATTCACATGAAAGTGCATCATACTTAGTCTCGGTAGTGTGATACATTTGTGCTGTTTAGAAACCTTCCAGTTGTCCCTTACCTCAATTAGTAAGTTTTGACTTCCGTAAGGTCCAGCAGCTTTTTGTGAGCAGCTTTTTGGGATGCTGATACTTTCCAGCTGGCTTGCTTTAGCCAAAGGTTTATACTGCAGTGGCATAGAAACTTGAATGCTTGCAGGTGATGTATGGCTAAGAACTCAAGAACTACCAAATTTGTAATGTGCTTTGATTTTAATCCTCATGAGCTCACACCTTCAGCTAATTATGAAATAATCAATTCAAAATCATACCTCCTCTACTGAGAATTTCTTTTTGAATAGTGTCTCAAATCCCCAGCCATTTTAAGAACCTTGGTAGCATTGTGATCTCAAGGAGCTGAGTGATTACCCTCATGGACCTGAACACTTGCCAGCCATTAACATAATGAAAGCCACTCTTGTCACAAATGGTGCGTCATTTCGCATGTGAGATTTTATATTTACTAGCTTCTTTCCATGCTTCATTCAAAGAAAGTGTACTAAAAGCAGTGTAGTATTTAGGCATTTTTAATTAGAGAAAATGTTTGAAAAGTAAGGCAGAATGAAGTACAGTCGGACTGGTACAGTGGGAAATCCTGTGCTCTACACATTGATTTGTGTTGCCTTTTGAATTATGGAAAAGTAAACACACTTAATGCAGATTTTTGTAGTCTTGTGACTTTTTAAAATTTTTTTTAATATCATGTGGTATGTATGTAAATAAAGCTATTGAAGTTATTGCTGCTACTTTCCTTGAAATAAAAACATCCTGTTCAACTATGTTTTCACATCTTTTTGTGATTATTAAGTTAGTGGAAGTTGCTTTGCTTTGCAGAGTGAGATTTTTTAAGTATTTCTTAAACCTGCATTGAACTAGGGAATCTCTGCCAGCAATTAGTAAATATGTGTAACTTCAACCAGTTCAGGACAGAGACTTCACTATATTTTTAGGTCAATATAAAGCATATTCATTTAAATATTTTAAATATTTTAAACTCTTTAGCTGTCAACTGTATCTGTAAATAGCCTTTCATAAACAAAAAGTATTAGTGGAGATAAATACATTTCATATATACATTGTTTCTCAGTTTTTGTTTGTTGATTAAACTCTCATTTAAAAAATAAAATGTAGGTTGTCATTGTGGAAGTAAATACAGCGGTGATATTTCAGGGGGAATAGAATTCATGTAAATGCTTTGTAATATTGGACAGTTCCTTAGACTGCTGAAAGCAGTTTTAGTGACTGTTGCCTGTATATGAGAACTTTCCATGCTGTCACTTTCAAGTAATCTCTATTGTTCCCGTGCTCCATCCCAGCCAGCCTGAATAAAGCACTTTTGTGACTTGACTAACGTTCGTTCTGGTTCTGTAAGCTGCTGCCTCTTACCTTTTCACCCGTCCTTGTCCCTTGCTCGCTTATGAACCCTCTGGAGGGGACACCTATTACAGCATAGGGAATGCAGACATGAATTTCCTACTAAATGCTCAAATGTGTAAAATTAAGATGGCAGATCCATAATTGTTAAAGGTACATGCTTGCAAGCACACTGTATAATGTTACCTCAACCATGAAGGATACTTCCTTCATCCTTCATCAGCAAGACACCAACTAACTTTTAGCTGGGCTTTTATAGGTGTTTAGTACTTATGTAAGAAGGTGTATGATTGCTCTTCAAGGATGAGGAACTCTAAACTTCTAAGTACAGACTTTACCAATTTAAGACAAATTGAGTTTCTAAAAAGGGTAATTGAAAAGCAGGAAGGAAAAGTCATCAATTTGTCTGTCTGTCTGCTGCTTTACTAAAAAATGTCATGTCATAAAGCCCTGAAAAAGACATCATCTTGTCGTAATATGAACCTCAGACTTTAGTAGTCATTCTGAAGATACACTTTACTGTGCCTCACCACAGGCTTCCTGGTGTCAGCAAGGTATTTGATTCAAGTGAAGAGGGATATTTCATGTACCTTGCAGTGTCACTGTGGAATGTGGTTAATGCTCTGTCTCCTTAATGATATATTCCTGATTGTGGAAAATGAAAGAGACAGACCTTGGCTAGACAAAAGTGTTCTATTGGTTTGATGTGTTAATTCAATTATGATATTAACAATATGTTGCAAAAGGTGTATGTTGGAGTAGTAAAAGACAAAAACCCGTGTCTTTTGGATTGTGTATGCAGTTCCTTTTACCTTCTAGAGACAGTGACCTTTGTAACATGGATCCTTTTGTTGATGTAACTTTTAGCTACTTCAGCTGCCTTGGGTGTTGGCCTTTGAAGTAGCTGTTATGTGCCCTTGATTGAATTTATCACATGATAGTGCTGCAGCATGGCAAAACATCAGCTGATAGAAAAACCCCAATGTTTCAAATGTAGAAGAAAGAAAGTCATTGAATTGACAGGGAGATGGCTGGCTTTGTTCTGAAAAAAATTATACGCATTTTCATACCATTTACTTTTAGGTAGAACTTACAGATTAAAAGGAAACTAAGTTAAACTAGGCAGCAATAGCAGCTACCACCACTTGGTGAGAAACAACCTTTTTTCTTTCTGAAACAAGATTTTACTTTTTGAAAAACTGATAAATTATAAAATAACTTCTTAGTGCAAAACTTCCTTAAGGTTCAGGCTTCATATTATTGTGCTGGGAATGTGATTTTGTATTTAGTAGTCTCTAAAGGATTTCTCCTCTGTGAATTCCTTCGATAACTTTTAAGCCCATGTAAATTCTCAGAGTAAAGAACAGTTCAACTGTAGAAATGTTTGCCAAAAGAAACTATGAGCCTTCATTTTAAAACTTCCTGCTCATTTGAGTTCGTATTCCAGATACTTGAGTCTGACAATGACTGTTATCCCGTGTTTATAATCTTGTTTCTGTTGGTGGTCTTCCACCATATTTCTTTCCAAGAGGAATAGCCTTAGCCTGTTCAATAATTGTTGGTGTGGAAGGTGCTCCATGCCTTTGCTCAAGTTTAGTCTGTATCTTTTCCCAAGCCAGTGGAATCATGCACAGATCATTCAATACATAGCAAACTATGGATTTATGTAGTGGCGTGATGATGTTTTTAGCTTGTTATTAATTTAATATTTTTTCAATATCCAAACTCCCTTTTCTTCAAGTTAGTAGATTAACATTATAGAATTTTAGAATACCTTTATAGAATTGCTATGCTTCAAGGATCTCATTTGTTGACAAAGTAGGGATTTGCACTTCTTGTTCTACCTCAATCAAAGAATTGAAGACTGATTGGACGTGTACATTTCTCTTAAACAGAGGGAAAAATTATACTGAAAATAAAATCTTTTTTCAGGCAATAACATGGAGTTCATAGGAACATGTTTAGTTACAACTGCTTATGGCTTTTGGGAAAAAAAAAACAAAACCAACCAAACAACCCCCCCCAAAAAAACCAAACCAAAACAAACAAAAACCATAAAGAAAGAACCAAAAATTTCAAAAATTCCTGGATGGGAATAGCCTGTTTAATGAGAACTGAGAGAACTTCCTGTGTCAGAGACACCTGCCAAAATTAGAAAATCTGTGAACTTTAGGCAGGAGAACAGATTCTCTCTTCCACTCCCCACCCCCCCCTAATACCACCCATAGAGGAAGTTGGGTTAAGAAGACTTTAAAAGGCTTTTACTCTTCATTTCAGTCTGTGGCTAATCAACACATAGTAGTTTGCCTTGGTGGTCCTGTCCACCTGCAAACTTTTACTGTCATAGTTTCTTAAATTTTACAGCTGTGGAACCCACTTGTACCTGGGTTACCAACATAGCTGGAGGCAGCAGGGATTATGCTCTCAGAAGATGATACTGAACAGTAGAGGGATATGACTCTTGAATGAAATGCAAGATTGACTCTACAGTGGATGCAGAACTATTACTTGAAGAATTTGCCCTAAAGAGATGTCACTGGAATTAAATTATACATGAAATTACAAAGTGCTCATTTGTGCTGTAGCTTTATTTCCTGTTCTTCCTTATAGAAGAGCACTAAGTTGAACTCAGGTGGGAGAACAGTATCACTTATTTCCTGCTTTGTAATACTGTATACTGTATTCATGGATCAGAAGTGATCCTGGTTTTGTTGCACAAATAATGTAATCTGTTGTCTGCCTGTTTCCTTAGGACTTCTTATCAAATACTGATCCAAACATTGATTTCTGTGATAAGTAGCCTGAGACAGTAATGCTGCGTGTTGAGAATCCTATACATTGCAAGGGAAACCTTAGCTACCTTCAGTGCTAATCTGATTGAGATGACTCACAATTAACCACAGTGACTAATAATTAGGTAAAGTTAAGTAATCCTGACGTGTTTCAGCAGATGTTGAAATATTCCTTTCTTTCAGCAGAAATTCATGCCCTTGTGCTGTACCTCTTTCCTGCAGCACTTGCTCATAGTGCCATTATAAACACACTAAGACTGGGTGTGCTCTGTTTTCTCATTTTCTTGCCATATTTAGAAGAAATGTTAATACTGAAGCTTAGGGAAATACTCACCCACCTCTGTCAAGATGAGCCATTTGGAACCCAGCAGAGACCTAGGCTGTCCTACACTTTTCCAAGGTGATGCTTCATAACTGGAAGGCTTTGTCTGGCCTCTCTAGGGCCATGACATAGCAGTTTCAAGATGAGGAATTCAAACACAGCCCTAAGCAATGACATTTGAAAGTCAGAAAAGCTTCCACAGCCCACAGTGGGAAGAGGCATGGTCATATGTTTGTGAAGCTGATAAATAATGGTATAGCATACTCTGAGGGGCAGAGAGGGGGTGGGTAGGCAGGAATGTGTATGGGAGAGGGACTGTTGCAGGGAGTGCTGTGTGTGCCTTTTACTGATCTGCTCTGAAAGCAGCTGTAACACAGAGCTCTCTGTTTCTGCCTGGGTAATCCCCTGACTTGCAGCCACACTGGGGGAAGCAGGAGGTCAGATCCCATGCTGCAAGGGCTGAAGAGTCAGGTGTGCCCAGCCCTGCCAGAGACTGAGTCGGGCAGGAGCTGTTAGAGAGGAAAAGAGTAAAAGGACTTGGCTGGCAGTGAAGCTCAAATGCTTCTGAATCAATTGGACTCTCAAAGGGGCCACCTCAGGGATCAGAGCACCTGAGCTGGGATGGGAGTGCATGAGTGTGCACTTCTTCCAGGNCCTTCTGGGGAGCCAGTGCCTAGACAGAGCAAGGAAAAGCTCCTCTTTGCTCTTGATGATCTTGCTCAGCATGGGATTTCCAGGTCAGAGGCTCTCTGCAACCTCCCTTATGTTCCCAGGAGAAGCCATTTACCCTTCCCATCACTTAGTCTAGGGTTATTAGCAATATTTTATCTTCTGCTGGTACTGCCTCTAAGGGAACCTTTGAAGTTTATTTTGTATCAGTGTGGAGTGTGCATGTAGCAAAAGAGAAGCAGAAGAAGGATGGAAAACAACAGGTCCAAACCTAACATCAGGGAAGACAGGTGTAATTCTCCCTCTACAAGTGAGAAAGTGAAGCTTGCTTGCTCTCACACGCTCTTTCTTCTATTTTCCTAATATTCTCTGAGATTTCTGTCTTAAGTCAGTCATCTTTGCTGTAAGGTTTTTTTTTTCATTTTTAAAATTGTAATTAGATAATTACAGATGCTGGGGAATTTCTTTGTCAGAGGAGTTCCTGTACTTAATAGCCTCTGTTCGATAAGACTGAGACTTGCTGAACAGAGACTTCTAAAGATAGACTTGTTTGTAATAGAAATTCTGTTTTATCAGCAACTGTTTTTAAGAAATCCTATGCCAAAATATGGATGTTTGTTCATCATGTGTACCATTTGATCTAACTTCCCCAAATCAGTTTAATTTTTGCACTTTCTCTGAAAGTACTGGTGATTGTTATTCACTTGTAAAAGCCCTATATGTAGCAGAGCTTCCACTGATTCCTGTGTTGTGAATGACCTTGTGATGTGGAAAAACAGGAGTCCCTCCCTCACTGGAGTGATAAACACTGTGCAGATGGTGCATATGTTAATACTTCTGTTAAAATATTGTTGTGTCTTTCTACATTCATTCCAAATTGTTATAAATATCGCAAAATACTTTTCAAAATATTCCAATTCTTTTGAGCACAGAAGTCTGAATGTTTTTGCTTTGAGTCAGTCTTGATGCTAGTTTAATACATTAAAGATCATAGATGAGTTCTGCGCTAAACTTCTTTTATGTTTATAAGCAAGTCACTTGAGTTAGACAAGGCATACTCTCAACTCACTTCTTATGATTTCAAATAATTATTGATTTCCTGTTTTTTCACACCCTTTTCTATAGTTTTCTCTACCAGTTCTCTATATAGATGGAAAAATTGTGTTTCAAAAAAGTAGTATTTTTATAAATGAAACTACTTTTAAAGAAACCATGAAACTTTTGATCGGACCTTTTTCAGCTATTCTATTGAGGAAGGCTACCTGTATGTATATAATGTGTGTAATATTTATGTTGTTTTAATAACAATACTATGTAAGGTGATGTTATATATAAGTGTTGTGTCCAGTACCTAAAAGGAGGCTACAAAAAAAGCTGGAGAGGGACTTTTTACAAGAGCATTAAGTGATAGGGCAGGGGAGAAGGGCTTTAAGCTGAAAGAGGGTTGGTTTAGATTGGATATTTACCTTGAGAATGGTGAGGCACTGGAACAGGTTGTCCAGAGAAGTTGTAGATGCTGCATCTCTGGAAGTGTTCAGGGTCGGTTTGGATGGGACTTGGCGCAACCTGGTCGTGCAGAAGATGTCCCTGCCCATGGTAAGGGGGTTGGCACAAGATGCTTGAGAAGATCTTGAATATCATTTTCCACCCAGACCATTCTACAATATGCACACATGCCTGCAATCTAGTTTTTAAACTGCAACTTTAAGAGTGCATTGTTTCTTGGTAATTGATAGATAGTATAAAAATGTGCACATTAAAAATACTGAAGTCACCATGGACACAAATGACAAAAGCAATGTCAGCTTTTCTCTATGCTACCCTGATTTTACTATCTTCAGGATGGATTTTATTTTGCAGAAGGGATGAGAATCATCGTAGGAAGATGTCTACGAACCAGGGCTAAACCAATAATAGTAGATGTGTTTGTTGTAATAGTTTTAAGCATTTACAAGAAACAGTCAAAAAGGTTGAGTGAAAAGAGTGAAGTCGGAGTGGGTTAGAAGAGAGGTGGTGACTATTTAAAACAAATAATCTGTAAGAATCTGGGGTGTTGACAAAAGTCAGTATGAAGTGCTTTTTCTTACAGCTTCAGCTTTTGATGTAAAGTGATTACTTAAGAAACTCTACTTTTTCTTAAGAAAATATCTGCCTCCTAGGGTGGAAGGAGAAGCTTGAAATATGAGCCAAAATTCTGGCATGCATATACCAAATGAAAAGGTCAAAATACAGTGTCAAGAACACTGTATTTTACATTTTTGAATTTGTGTGACTGGCTGTAACAAGGAGGTGTTGTAGCTGAAAGCAAGATTGTATCAGTAGAGAGCAAGGTGGAGCCAGGGGCATGGGTGGGAATGCTATGGACGTGCTCATGAGTGCAGAAACCACCAGCGCTGCAGGTGCTACTGCCATTATAAACGGGAAGAAAATCTAGTTGAATGATGCTGTTTTGACACCAGACTGATCTTACAGATTCTTGCACGGCGCTTCAGACACATCTGTTGGCACAATGTGTTGTTCTCTTGGCTGAATGCATAAGTACTACTACTTGATGTCTGATGTGTTACCTCCCGTATGCAAAAAGCACCCGTGTGCTCTGGCCTTTAGGTCTTTTGTAGCATTTGGAAACGATCAAATAAGCTGGTCTCAACTTGAAGGCTTATCTAAAAACGTGAAACTGTTTGGATAAACTTATATCCTTCAAGTGAACTATAGAGAGGAAAAAAGGTTAAATATACATAAATTGCTTTTCAAGAGTTTACAAAGAGCATGACTAGAAATTATCTGAAGAAGAGAGATAGTACTAGCTCTGGGCACAGTAATCCGATGGATTTAATATCGTCAGTTTTTGAGAGTTCCCTTTAAAAATTTTTGTTTTGTTCCTGCCTGGCTAGGGTAGAGAAACTGCCTTGAATGCTGCAGTCATGAGATCTTGTTCTGAGTGGCAGCCCCTCTGTTGCTTCTCTGGGGAGCTATTATGTTGGTTAAACATTACTTACCCATTTGTAGATTCTGCTCTCAGCTGCTGATGGCTTGGGTAGGGGAAGGTCTGTCTAGACATCTTAGTGTTCTTTCTTGCCTAAACTACAAAAACCATTACTACTCTGTTGAAGATAAAGGGGCAGAATAAAGACATACTTAGTATGCCTGAAACCCAGAGTCATAAAGTGCTGTCAGATTGAAAATAGTTTCAAGCAGTAGTCTATGTTAAAGAAGCGTCCATTTTAGGAAGCACTTCTCAACCATAAAAGTGATCTGTTCCCGTGCTACTCACTTTTCTTCAGCTAAGAGAATTGCTGATCAAAGGTGGAGCTGTGGGAAAGACCACGGCTTGGCAGGGAAAGCAGTGAACTAAAGTTGGAATATGAGGAGGATTGGATATTAAGGTAAAGATGAACACCCTTTTTACAGATTGTTGTTTTAATTGATTTACTTGCTTCTTCAATCAGATATTTTAAATATCTAGTCCAACAATAATTTGCTAGTACCAGACATTTAGTCAAATAACCCTCTAGGAGAGTTAAAGTGGAAGTTATTAAATAAGACATCACATTTTTATTTAATAAATGATGATTTGGGGGGCTCGTGTAAATCATCAAACTTGTAACGTTCAGAAGACCCTTTCCCATGGAAAAAATACTATTTCTACCAAAAGAGCTAAACAGAAAAATGTAAACAATTGTTTTTCACTTTTCTTTCCCAGCTGGCAGAGATTCTTAAAAAATAAATGGATAAAATAAGAAAACAAAGATATCTTACCTGATAATGATGAAAATATGCAATTATTATTGTTGAATAGAATCTATATAGTCTCTGTCATAATAGCAGTTTTGAATGATCAGCATTGTTGTGCAAAGAAAAATAATCAAGTCTAGCTCATTCTCTCTGAAAATTCCATGTCGCTGGATAATGGGTAGTGCAAACTGCATTCCTGTCTGATGAAAAGTGTTCTGATTGCAAGACTAGAACACTTGATTTTCTAGCTGTTGCATGTCTGCCTGCCTGAGTTTTGGCTTGATCTCAGGTGCTTTAATACTGAACTAGCTATTATGCAGAATTAAGTGGTAACTTAGGGCATATTTAGGGTAGATACTGATTTTTGGCACATGATAGAAGAAGAACATTTCATTCCAATATCTTACACATGTTCAGGCTTTAACTCCCAAGAAGTAAAAACATTGCTCTATAGAATAGAGTTTCACATACATTTAAAGCATATTTCTCAGGAATAATTTTGTCTTCAGATGTAATAGAAGTACTTTCCTTCTGGAGCTCTGTCTGTATTTGCCTTCAGGGCCAAATTCAGAAGATGCCTTGCTCATGGAATAATTTGGTTATCAGCAAGTGTAAGTGCAATCTGCCAAGAGGAGACAAGGCACATTTGTAACAGAGCAAATAAATTAGGATAAGCTTCCTAGCCTATCTCGTTTGAAATGAAAGTTTTATTGGAGTTGTCATTTTATTACATGTCAGAGGATAATTTGGATAATAAGATGATGCAGTGTTAGTTTTCTCAAGCCATTTTTCAAACCTTTTCACACAGTTTTAGCTGACATTTTTTACATGTATTCCAATAAGCAATCCTTGCGATGTTTTTCTGGAGTTAGAGAGTGAGCTGTGTAAAAAGACTGTAGTTGAACCTGCTGCAGGGCAGGGGAAGGGGACTAGATGATGTTAAAGTCCTTTATCACTTTTAGGTGACTTTTTAGATTTGAAGTTTTTGCATTTTCTGTTTGCTGCTTTATGTACTGTTACATCTTTTTACAACACGTGATAGTTTGCAAGATCAGTACGGAAATATGCAGCCGCTTACTCTTATTCACCACTGTAATTTATCTTGAGGAGTATTTTTGTGTCCTAGCCAAGGAACAGAGGAGGGGCTGACAGCTTTTATTTGGTTGTCTTGCTATTACTGTGTAGTTGACTCTGAGTGCCACCCATCCGAAGTCATGAACACAACCTAAAAGTGAATTAAAAGTGCTCTTTGAAATTATTAAGATGATTTTAAAATTCATTAATGGCTTTATGTAAACTGTTGCATAACTAACTAAGTGTGGACGCTAACTCTGGACAAGTATTGTTGCTAATTAAAAATTATTACAGTCCCTAGTAGAAAGATTATAACAGTTCAGAAAAGCAATACTGTTCTGAGACTACATGCTCGTCAATTAAGATTCAAATTCAGTAAATTATTAAACTAAGTAACAAAAACACTCCTGCTTCTTGTTCAGTTTAATCTTGAATTGTGAGTTATAAAATTGAATGTGAATATTTCCTTCACAAACGCTCATATTCTGTGCATTTGTTTTCAGTACACATTTTGGAACTTTATACCAAAAAATTTGTTTGAGCAATTCAGAAGAATAGCTAACTTCTATTTTCTCATCATTTTCCTTGTTCAGGTAAGCTATCCCCATTTTACAGTAAGTTCTATGCTCTTTCTAAAATACGGAGAAGTTGAAAAAGGTTTTAAAATTAACTGATTTTGATGACCATGTAAGTAAATGGCTGAGCCTGGAAAGTCTTTTACACTGATGATGTGACAGAAGGAGTTTTATTTAATTTCCAGGTTGTCAATGTGAATTTAATCTGAAGAGAATTTGACAGCATCACTAGTTGGATGGCAAGACATGTCTTGAAAGAATTGGAAAGAATGTCTGTAATTTTTATCTTACTAACATCCAGATCAGTAAAACTGTTACTATAAATTCTGTCGATGATAACATTTTATTTGTTTTGCAAAAATATTTTATTTTATAGCAAAATCATGTCTCGACAGCACTTTTACAGCTGTACTGTGATCAAAGCCTATGAGAAACTGAAATAATAGGTACTGATATGGTGCTTGCTTAGGGAGGTACATAAATACTTGTTTTTAAAATGAGTTCCATGAATAACTAGTGTGCTGCTTTCTAGGTGTCTTAATTCTGAACCTTTCACAATCACTTACAGTGTTAAATAATAAAAATCTTAGTAAGTGAAAAGCTGTATTACTTTGCAGACCAGATTCTGTAGAAAGAAAAGCAGTGTAGATTCCAAGGACAACTTAGATTTTGTCATTTGTACTCCCTCTGTGAACTCTGCCTCTTTGTTTATATTTGCAGAAGCCCCGGCTCAGTATTTCAGAATTTACTTTTTGCATGCATAAGAACAGCTTTATTGTATAACATGTAAAGCCAGTGCCATGCTAATTTCTAATGGTGATCCACAATTTTGCTTCCAAAGCTGCAGCTTTCTAGTCTAATATTTCCTTAAAGTCTTGCAAGCAAATATTTTTGAGGCATTAACATCTGAATGTTAATGTGATCTAACTACAGTATTTTATCTTCTTACAGAATCCAATTTTCAAATTTTTGTCAGTATAGTACACATTCTTAAAGTTACTATTGAAGTACTGTTCTTTTCAATTAAAATTCCTCGATGCCTTGTAACATATTGGTGAAATTACTTGAAAGATCTTACTTGAAATATTGACTGCTTACAGTCACAAAAATATAACCAGAAAATATTTGTTCTTTTTATTGCAGTTAATTATTGATACACCTACTAGTCCAGTTACAAGTGGACTTCCACTTCTGTTTGTCATCACCGTCACAGCTATCAAACAGGTGAGTAATGGAGTGAGCAAAAGTAAAACTAAATAGAGCAGTTGGGTCATTTTGGGTCTGATGTCCAAGGAATGCCCCCTCCCAGCCTCTTGCCCAGGCCTACGCTGCTGGTCTGCTGTGAGAGAAGGCTGAAGAGAAACCCTTGATGCTGACACTTCTCAGTAGTAACCAAAACGCTGGGGTGTAGCGAAGACTTGTCTAGCCCCAAGTACAAAACACAACAGCGCAGGACTGCTGTGAAGAAACTTAACTCCACTCCAAATAGACCCAAAACAGGATAATTTAGATTGTCCCTTAATAGGTAACAAATAACTTACTACCTTCAAAGTTTTTATGTTAAATGCAGACTTTTCCTTCATGAGACTTCAAAGAAGATATGGAGAGTTTCTCTTTCTTTACAGTGGTAACTATTGAGTGTATTCTATAGTTAAATTCAGCACTTCCTGTTGAGCGAAAGTTGTGATACGTGCAAGAGCTAGTATTTTAGTGTGGCTTTCCTGCTCTTAAGATTTTAAATATTACACTTTAAAGTTTTACTGTTAGTAGTGACCTACCAAAGCCTGGGTTATGACATGCTGTGCCTGGTACTGCAGTTCTGTGTATTTCCTTGATTTTTCTCCCAACAACTTGTGTAGATTTTGGGACCTGCTTGAGGAGCTCTACCAACCTCTGGAAGTATATTGCACTAAAGTTATAAAGTCTTTGTGAGTTCCCGGATTATTTTTGAGAGCATCCAAGGTAGTGATACTTTGTTCTGCATTGAATTTTCACATGTGCTCAAGAGAGTTAGATATGAAAATGCTATAGACTACAAGTGGTATTTTCCATTCTTTAACCACTGATGACTTTGTCAGTCCCAGTCCTTGTCATATGGCAGGACCTTTTCAATGGAAAGTTGCAGATTCCCTATCCTTTAGTTTGTCTGCTTGTATAAAACACAGATTCATGGGGTAATTTGAGCGCTAAAAATAGAGTACTCTGCAAAGTCTCTTGAAACAAAATTCTTCACAACTGTATATTGTATGTAGAGTTAAAAAGTTTGGCTTAATTGTATGACAGTCATCAAATATGACAACCTTTAGTCATGTCATCTCTTTATCGTCTTGCAGGACAAAGTCTCATTCTTCCAAAATATATTTTCTACGGTTCTACCTTCTAGTCAACTACTTTTATAAGTACTGTGCACTTACTGAAGTCAGTAGAGCATGAGCAAGAGATGATCACTTAAATACCAGAAACTGTTCTACACTTTCAAAACCCTTACTCATCCAAATGTCTTCATTAAAATACATGGTTTTGTTTGACGAGTTGTAACCATGAATGCTCTTTTTCATAGATATCCAGCATGACTCTAGTACTGACATGTATCACAGTTTCATTTGTTCTAGTGAGAATATTTTTTTCCCTTACAGTGATCAAGGATAATTCTGAAAATTTTTCTTGCAAGCTAGAGCTATTCTGTGTCTGTATAGCCAAATGTGCATCACTGCATCATTCCATTTCACTTTTTTCTAGGGTTATGAAGATTGGCTGCGACATAAAGCTGACAATGCAATAAATCAATGCCCTGTTCATTTCATTCAGCACGGTAAACTGGTTAGAAAGCAAAGCCGAAAATTAAGAGTAAGTAACTATGACTTAACAGGTTTCATGAGTCAGACTTTACTTCACCCTTCTTGTATACTTCACACATAAAACAAGTTATGCAGAAATGTAATGTGATGATGTAGCATTTATTGCATTTAATGGAGATTAGAACTGCAATAATTTTTAGTTTTATGCCTCTGAATAAAATATTTCTATAAAATTAAGCTCCTGATAAGTTAAAACTGTCTGATGAGATTAGATAAATCTCATTATCATATTCTAAAATTTCATTTTTAGATGTTACTATTGCTGATTTTTATCAGGCTGTTTTGCTTAACTAGAATTAACTAACTCCTTCCATAAATGTTACTTTTGTTTTCCGTTCTTTAACTTGGAGTTTCCTTCAGGATTTATCTTTTCTCTGTTTTCTGTCCGCTGTGATTATCACAGAATCATTTGAATTGGAAGGGACCTTAAAGATCATATAGTTCCCAATCCCTGTACTGTGGGCAGGAACACCTTGCTTTAGACCAGGTTGTTCAGAGCCTTATTCAACTTGGCCTTGAACATTCTCAGGGATAGGGTATAATTACTATTATGCACATTAATAATTTATTTAAGCCTGATCGTGACAGTCATTGCTATGTATAGAGATACATGCATACATACAGACACAACGCATTCTAAATATTTTCTCAAAACCCATCAAATCACAATCTCTTAGCTGACCTTGTGAATGCTGCTACATTCCCTTTTTGGTATATTTTCAGAAATTAATTCTTGCTGCTTGTTTTTTTTTCATGAGCAGATTAACTTTTTAACATTATTTTCTTTTGCACTCAGAAAATTTGATAGGTATTTCTTCGGAATTTTCTTGTTTCTAATGTTTGTTGGGATGTCATTTTCTGCTCTGCTGTTTTTGGGCATAAGTCCATCAACAGTGTTCACAGCCTTTCTGCTGTGACCTTCCATTTGAGTGTGATAGCTTCTGCCTAGGGCTTGCTGGTAATAAAAAAAATCAGGACATCACACGCTTGAGAATTCCAGGTGTGTACCTAACCAGTTAAATATTCCAAACAAAAATAGTCCAGTACCATGCAACTGGATTTTGAATTTTAGTGGTAAATCTGTTGCCCATATTTTCTTAATTTCTCCCCTATTTATTGCCTTTTGTAGGGTGTATATTGAGTAACTAAATGATAGGAGAGACAGACCTTGAAAATACTTGCATGGAAAGGGATATCTATGTGTATTTGTAAATGGGTGAAATTCTCTGATCTATATTACATGCAAAAACAGACTAGGTTGTGTAAAGGTAGACCCTTCTGCACCTAAAGCCTGGGGACATTCGATTAAAGAAGGAAAAAAAGAATTGTTAAAAATGGAGCTTTTTTGCACAATCGGAGAATGGTTGAGGTTGGCAGGCATCTCTGGAGGTTTTCTGATCCAGCCCCCTGCTCCAGCAGGGCCACTGAGAGCTGTTTGTTCAGGATCCTATCTAGACAGGTTTTAAGTCTCTCCAGGGAGGAAGACTCCAGTACCTCCCCATGGCAACTGTTCCAGTGCTCAGTCACTCGCATGATGGAAACGAGGTGAACCCTTCCATGTTCCAGGTTGTGCCCACTGCCTCAGGTCCTGTCACTTTCCAACAGAAAGAACCTGTCCCTGTCCTCTTTGCATCCTTAGCTGATGTAGTGGCAAATATAGTTGGAACACCTTTTAAATTTTATTAAGATGCTACATACTAGTGCTTTTATTTGTTTTAGGTTGAGGAAAATGAGAATTTCATACCTGATTGTTGCAGGTATGCTTAGAGTTTGCATTCTCCTGTGCCATGTGTACAGTCTGCAATTTTTCATTGCTATTGGTTAAGGGAAAAAAAAAAGCCTTTTTCATATCTATGATTAGATAAATCTCATTTATTATCATAATTCTAAAATTTTTTTTAGATGTTAGTATTGCTGATTTTTATCAGACTGTTTTGCTTAACTGGAATTAAGTGACCCCTGCCAACTGCTAAGGATAGTGGAATTTAGTTTTGTAAGCATATAACAAGAGCAATGATTAAAGTGAGTCTTATTATAATAAAGTATGACATAAAAGTATATTGAACAGGTGTTGACCTACGTGAAAAATTGCAAAAATTACGGTTTTTTGATGGGATTTTTATTAAAACCTGGACATTCTTAGAACAGGGAGTATGTCTTTGCCACTTGTTTAACCTCCAAATATGTAGAAAAGCCATTTTTCTTGAATGATTTGCAAGAATATTTTGAATTTCTATTTGGTTGGCTGTTCAACATTCTCACAAGCTGTAAAATATTGCCTATGTTTCCATGAATAAAAATTAGTTTGCTCACCTTTAAACATGGATAAAAATAGGATGGACTTCTAGTCACAAATTCTGCTAAAAACGTATCCTGTTTTCATCAGCAGAGGAAATTGTTGCGTTTTTCAGCTGTGTCTAATTGCAGTATTTGGATGTAGATGCTTATCCTCATGAGCCAGTGAGAGCAGCTCACATCTCCTGGTGATTTTGAAACAGTTTTGTTGTATTTAGTCTTAAAACAAGGATATCTTCCATCTCTCAAATAATATTGCAAAACTTAGTAAGACAGTACTTGCAGTGTGGTTATCCTGAGAGGAAAGCCAAAAACGGTAGATCTCAGTCATTCCACGAGGTATAATTCAGTTTTCCAGAGATATTTCTGTAGTTCTTTACTGTTGTGGTAAAATCCTGGCGTAAATAAAAATTGTTGAATTTTCAAAATTTGTGTTAATCTAGGTTTTAGTTTTGAAATCTGAAATTTGGGCTGCTACATACATGCATTTTATTTTCTTGTATTTTTTCCTTAGGTTGGAGATATTGTAATGGTAAAAGAAGATGAAAAATTCCCATGTGATCTAATATTCCTATCAAGTAGTAGAGGAGATGGAACATGTTTTGTTACAACAACTAGTTTGGATGGTGAATCCAGTCACAAAGTAATTAAATGTTTTACATTTTCTTTTTAAGGCAAAGTGTGCTTTTAATTTTTGGCAGAGATTACAATATGACTTCATGCTTGTATGTGTGAGCAGGTACACTAATTTGTGTAATTTATGTTTCTACCATCTGACTTCATTTCTCTAAAAGTAATAGTATTTTATGAAGTTTTAAGACATTTATTTGTGATTTTGTCTGTGTCCAGTATAGGCATGCAGATTGCAGTGATAATACACTAACTTTTTGTGCTTAAATGCTTTCGTGATGTCCTGATTTAGAAATACCATGCAAGGTACTTGCACATAACTGTAGAATCATTAAAAATAATGGTTGGAAAAGACCACGTAAGAAGATGCCCAAGTAGGAGCGTTTAGAGATGCATCGTTTGAATTATGAGTTCTTACATAAAAGTTAGTAAATTTCATGCTGAACTGCAGTATATGTACAGATTAATGTCTTGTATATGTCCTTTTTTATTTTATTTACATGTTTTTATTCATTCCAGACTTACTATGCTGTTCAAGACACGAAGGCATTTCACAATGAACAAGAAATTGATGCACTACATGCTACCATTGAATGTGAACAACCTCAGCCTGACCTTTATAAGTAAGAAAATAATTCTTACCTGTTTCATTTAAGGTACCCTAGCAATAAATCATAAAAATATCATAATGAAAAGATACTGGCTGCATCTCTGTGGTTAGAGTGAGCCCCAGAGTGAGCTTGAAGTCAGGTAAGTGTTCCATCCATACTCCTTTTGTGCAGGTAGCTCCCTAGGTGTGCTCTGGGGTAGTGATTTCCAAAGAGGGATGGCACAAAGCAGTCCACTGAGAAATGCCGCAAAAATTTTAGAACTTCTGTTTATTTTTTTTTTAAAATACAAAAATAAGAAAGAAATTAAGCTTCACTAATACTTAGTATACTTCTTGATATTGGCACCCATACCCTCGCTGTATGTCACATACAGTTCGTGAGGTTCTCCAGAGGAAGAGGGTGTTCCACAATATGGAGCAGTTGCCTGTGGCACTCACTCCTTTGCTTCCAGCATATTGCAAAGTATTGCCATTTATGTGTACCCAGTTAGATGGATTTACAGAGTATATTATCTAGTTTTAACTAAAATAAGACTCACAAAATGCTGCAGTGGCTTAAAAAGACTCTTGCAAAGAAATTGCAGACTGAAGATAATAGTAACATTCTAGCACAAATGAACAGTAAATAAATGACAAGCACTTCTACTCCTGGTAGAGAACTTCATCAGTAACATTACAAAGTAAAGCCACTGTCAATCTAACCAGATCTGAAAGGATGTCAGCCAGAAAAAAATTGAAATTGTCAAGACTATTTGAAATACAGATTGACATCTGCTGTTGTTAACATGAGCGTCACACCTTAGTCTTTGAAATATAAGCTAATGACAGCATGAAGCCATCATGATTAACAAAACACTTCAATGCAGAACATGAAGAAAAACTCCTACAGTTGTATTAAGTCATATAATACTCAATATTTTTCTAAAGAACTGTACACAATTCCACTAAACCTAATGATAATTCTCAAGAATCCTCTTTTGAGGTTTCTTAATAGTAATACAGAAAGTCCTATACCATTGAGAGAACACTTGCTTTTTCTGCCACAGTAAAAATAACTGAAATAATACACAGAAAACAATATGATGTCAAGCTAAAATGCACTCTTTTGACAGCAAATACTGTTGGAAGATGCAGAGAAAACATTGCTTATTTCTGAGGTGTGAAAGCATCTCTTTTCACTGATCTTGGCGATTAAGAAGCTGGTTTAGAAATCTGCTTGAGAACAGGTTCTTTAGAATATCAAGTCCATCACTTGCTTGATCCTTTTCTTAAATACTTGACTCTCAAAGAGAATGACTGGAAGTTGAAACTCATGCTATTGTAGATGGTGAAATTCTTTGGGACAGCTGTTGACACACAAATAATGGAAATGTTTATTGGTAGTCAGCTTGTATCTCTGCTGATTTTTACTTGAAACTTTACCTCTCAACAAAACAGGATGGTGAATCTTTTTTTCCAAGGGCATGTGGTTATTTTGTATCATGATGCACCATAAAGAACTGTACATTATTGTCTTTAGATGCGGCCCTCCCATGTTGTATGTTCCCTAAGCAGACAGGTTACCAGTCCTCTGAGCCTCAGAGGTTCCTGTTCAGGGTAACAGGCCCACCAGCTCCCCACAGTTTCCTCTACCACAGAGAACACTAATGTCCAGCTTAATCCCCTTTGCATTAGGTTATCCGTTTGGACAGCTGTATTGTAAATACAGGGTACTGAGCCTGGCTGGAATGAAGTCAGTTCTCTTCATAGCAGCCAGTGTGGTGTAGTGTTGTTGCTCCGAGACTAAAAGAGCATTAATTGCACACCACGGTTTTAGCTATTGGTGCCAAATTTTTACACAGCGTCAAACTTTTTGTTCCTCATTTTGCACCTCCATCAAATAGGCTGGGGGTGAGCAAGAGGCTGGGGATGGACACTACCAGGATGGCTGACCTCAGTTGACCAGAGGGTCTGTGCCATATGGTGTCATGCTCAGCAATAAAACCAGGGGCAAGGGGCAGTCTTCCAAAGCAGCTGTTGCTTGGAGACTGGCTGCACATCGGCAGGCTCATGGGAGGTGGTGAGTGGTTGCCTTTGTGTCACTTGTTCTTTTCCCTTCACTTACTAAACTGTTAAGATCTTGCTTTTGCTCTTCCAGTTCTCTTCCCTATCCTGCTGGGGAGGGAACGAGTGAGAGGCTGATGGGTGCTTAGCTGCTATCCAGGGTCAAGCCACTACACACAGATAAAATGTACTTACAGATATTCAGAGTGAAAATTACTTACTAGCTCTATGCTTTGGTTTTAATTCAGTTGTTGTAAAAGATAGTAATTGCACTGACTTGGCTCGAGCAGTTTACGGAATAAGACTTTATTTCTTGCTCATGGGTCTATCTAGAAGATTTATCCCTAATTTTATAATCTCTTACACCTCCTTACATGCAAAGTTTATGTCAAGTTACCATTCTGTGTATTTTTGTATTTACATGTTTTAAGTGTATATCTATATGTATCTCTTACGTTATTGTTCATGTTCTGGGTAATTGGAGCCTGTTCAGTTGGAAAATGTTCTCTGTGATATGTACTTTCTAGAAAATATTTCTTAAATAACCTATTAGCAGTACTGTTAAATTACTTGTATATTTCCCTTTCAGATTTGTTGGTCGAATAAATGTTTACCATGATAGGAATGAGCCTATTGCAAGGTGGGGAAATCCAGAGTTTCTACACATTTAAACATTTCACAGTTGAATAAGTATCGATAATGAGAATTACCTTTGGTTCACCAACATTGTGCTGCTTTGTCTTACTGATAGAATATTCTTCTCTTAGAAGATTCCAGACTCCTATTTCATAAATAATAAATATTTCATCTTCTAATAATATCTCTTCTTTAGTATTTTAATGTCTTTATTCAACTTCAATTTTATTTGAAATGTATTTAGTTTTTTAAATGATGTTGGTAGGATTTTGACAGCACTTGTACAATACTGCCCCATTAGCGTGAGATCTTGGTAGTGCGCTAAACAATATGAATAGTATCACTTGTGTATTTACTTTTCCTTAGATTTTGAAGGGTTTGAATATGTCAAGTAATTTTTTTGTGTTTAATTTCACTAAGTGTGTTTGTACTTCTGTCTAAAATGTCCGTAGTGTTGCAAGGAAGGCGACATCCAACTTCCTGTACCTGATTCTGTTCTGATCCTTGCCACAAAGTGGGAAAGCTGCTTGCTGGGGTGATATCCTAGATCCCAGCATGTGGGGAGTTACTCAGTGCTGGCTGAGTGCCTTCCTAACCTCAGTGTGTCTGTAGATACCTTATTTTCTGTCACATTCTGTTATGGAAACTGTCCATTGATCTGGGTCATTCATGTAACATTGTTCCACTAGTTTCTTGAAACTAGTTTCAGGTTTTACATCAGAATTGTGGCCCTATTTGTTTGGAGTTTCTTGACTTTTGGGGAGTTTCATACCACAAGTGCACTTCAAGTAATATTTGAAAACGCTGAATGTACTTGTTGGTTTTTTGGGATTTTTTTAATTGCTGTATAGATAGAATCTAACAATTCTGCATGTGGTCTGTCTGTAAATTAGTCCTTGGTTTTGAACTCATATGACAATTAGTGTGCATATGATGTGCCAAAATATTATTTAAACTTCATTGAGGTCCTTACATTAATTCCCGTATGCTTCAGTAAATTATTTTACTTACATTTATCAGCATTTTTTGAAGTGTTTACAGCAAGTAGCAAAAATATATTGTATGCCATTTATACTTAAAATAAAATGGAAGAATGTATTGTCCTTAAATAGTTCTAACATATAGGACACTATATAAGCTTAAAAAATACTAGAATTAATATTTTTAAAAATAATTACTGTGCAGTTAGGATGTTGAGTCTTTATTTGGGTACCGACATATATGGGATTTTTAGGTGCATTGGTTTAAGACTTCAGTTGTGAAATTGTAAGCTTAATTTTAGGCATCTAATTTTGATTTTCATCTTAAAATTTTAAATATGCCTTGTAAGTTTGTTAAAAGGTTTTTAGTAAAACTAATTTCCTGTTTTATTTCTACTGAGGTCTAATGGTTTTCTCTGAATGTTTACATTTTGTAATACTTACCTTTGGCAGGCCATTAGGATCTGAAAATCTGCTTCTTAGAGGAGCCACTTTAAAGAACACAGAAAAAATCTTTGGTAAATATTTCTATTGACTATTTTAATGGACCCTGAAGTAATAAGCAAACACCAAACAAGGTTACAAGCCTGCAGTTACTACAGGGCTTATGATTTCTATTGGGTCACTTGTTTTACAACTTTTTAATAAGGTTTAATGTTGTTACATAGAAACACTTTAGCAGTTGGGAACTGTGACTGGAATGGGATGTAAACGCTGCTTAAAATTTCTAAGTACCAAGATAATAAAGCCATTTCTAGTTTTGGGTTATTACCCAAATCTGTGGTTTCTTTCTTCAGACTAAAGAATTAAAGAAATGACAAGAGGATAATAATCTAATGAATCGTGCTCTTTTGAAGTTACTGCACTGTGCGATCTTTAGTAAAACAAGTTGTCTAATTTCAGGTGTTGCAATCTACACTGGCATGGAAACTAAGATGGCATTAAATTACCAATCAAAATCACAGAAGCGATCTGCTGTAGAGAAGTAAAACTTCTAATACTTATTTTGGGGTTTGAAAGCTGCATGTTTGAATGGTGCAAATCAGATTTTTTTTTTTTCTCTGAATGTGCATGTTTCATTGATTTAAACAAAAAAAAATGTAGAGGGACTTAAAATTTATTTCTTTTAAAATAATTTTTACTTATAATACAAGTCATATAACACCATATAAATGAGATTCTCAATACCAAATTGCTATTGTTAGATGTTTAAAAAATAAAACCATTTTTATTTAATGCTTAGCTTTTTAACGTATGTTTTGTTGTTCCGTAAGACTTTTCTTTCACTGTTTAGAGTACATCTACTGACAGCTCTCCAAGGCTGTTTTTTATTTTCCTTGCATTCAGTGCTTTTCATTACAATTAAGTCTTGGAATTCAGTAAAAGTTTTAATGTACGTCACTTTGGATCAGCTGCACTAACAATGCTTGTCTGTGGCATGTTTTCCATGGTTTAGCTAAAATTAACAAGTTCCGTACAGACATATATGATAGGAAAGCAAGACAATGCTACCCTCAAGGAGTGAGCTGACATTGGTTGCTTACTATTTTCAAAATTGAGACTGTTTTCTCTTCCTGCTCCACTATCTGAAATCATCAGCTCTGAGTAAGGTGTCCAACCTTGTGAAAAACAAGATGTCATTGATTGAGGCAAGATGTACTGACCAGCTGACAGCCCTTCTCTTACACAGTGACTGAGCAATGATGATGTCTCTTTTTATTGTTACTGATATATAACCCATGGCTTTTAGTTCATGCCCATCATTAATGAAGATATAATCTTAAATGCAAAATGTTCTTGCTTTTTTAAGATCTGCTTAGAATTAAAACATTACAGCTACATAGTAAAATGTTCTTTTTTGGTTTTATATTTCTATAAAAGTACTTATGTGAGTGATCTTACATTGATTCAGAGAAATGGCATGAAAAGGTCTGCAGATACAAGCCCGGTTATTCTGTTATGATTCCATCTATGCTATTGTTTTCACTAATACACTAGTTTTGGTAATGTGTTACACACATTTTGGAAGCAATTATAGCAGTTAACATTTTAAATAGAAAACGGTCCTCAATAATGTTTTTCTTCATTGGAAAAGCACTTTGGAAGAGTTATGTAACATCTTAGCTTTGTTAGACTTGCAGCAAATGTTAGGCTGATGTATAACATTTTCTAATAAACTCTGTACAGTTTATATGCTAATTGGATTCTTATTTTGCCTTTTCTTTTTTTAGATCAATGAATGTATTTCTTGTTGTATACCTCTGCATTCTCGTCAGTAAAGCACTAATAAATACTGTTCTGAAGTATGCCTGGCAGAGTGAACCATTTCGTGATGAGCCATGGTATAATCAGAAAACAGAGCCTGAAAGGAAAAGAAATTTGGTATGGAAATAAATTATAATACCAAGAAAGTTTCCCTAAACCCTTAATTTATAGATATTCTGCTGAAAAGTATATACAGCCTGCTTACTTACCAGTCATGCTTTTTTTGCTAACAGTGGTGCTAGTGTACTTGTAGAAGGCTCGTATGTTAAATTTTTGCCCTTAAGTTGTATATGTGAATTTAACTGATGAGAAAATGTCTGGTTTAGTATGAAAAGCTTCATGAAAGTGTTTTGGAGTTGCCTGTTATTTATATAAATAACTAAAGACTTGACCTCTGGCAGAGAAATATAGGGCTGGAAAGAATCCCACAGCTATTGGCAATCCTGTAAGAGACATGTTCAAAAGAATCCACTGTAGGAATCTCCATAGAAATGCCCTTCAAAACCTTAATTTCATATTGCTCTGTCATGAGCACTCGAGGCATCTGAGAGCATCAGTCACCAGTGCCAGATGTTCTTACGGGAACAAGGACATTGTCCTGAATGGATACCCAGATGATCCAAAGTAGTGAACTGAACCCTGCACTTCGGGAAGCACGATATTATTTCATTAAATCCTCCCAATCAGACTAGGGGAAAATTTGCTTCCTTACCCTAAGTGCATGAGGAGGACCTGCTAGCCAGGCATTCTAGAGTTCTCATTACCACCAGTAGCACTGTCCCAACCTGCTTAGCAGGTTGACTGTAGCCCCACCAAGTCTCCACCACTGAAACACTGAGCCAGGTTATGTGCATCCATTCTGCTTGTGTGGAGAGAGGGAAAAGAAACCCTTTATTTGTTTATTTATGAAATGCTACCTGAAAGTTAGGTAATTTGGTAATCCTTGAAGGAGTTGCTGTGGAACTATGCCATTTTTCTGGTAATTTTTGAATGTACATGTTAATGTTTCCCTTGTTCCCCGAAAAGTCTTCACCATGCTCATTAGTTGCTCTAGAACTTTTCAATAATGCTAACTGTATTCTACACCTGTATATCTGTAAAGAAAAATGCAAATTTAAAAGAAAAAGCTCTATTTCATGCCACTTGTGATGTTGTAAATCATTATATGCTGTGCTGAACTGTGAGCTATGAAAGGCATTGCTTAGTGTTTGAAAGTTAGCTGAAAAAACCAATTTGTAAATGCATGTAGTAATCTTCCAGTCTTTAATGGTATATGAAAAAATCAGTATTTTCATCTTATTTCTTTTGGCAGTTTCTTCGAGCTTTTACAGACTTCCTTGCATTCATGGTTCTTTTCAACTACATTATTCCTGTATCCATGTATGTCACTGTGGAAATGCAAAAATTTCTTGGTTCTTACTTCATTACATGGGATGAGGAAATGTTTGATGAGGATACAGGTGAAGGACCACTGGTGAATACTTCTGACCTCAATGAAGAGTTGGGACAGGTAAATTTCATGGTTTTTTGTTTGGTTATTTTTCAGCTGTTTCTACTGTAGGTTTTATTTTAAAATTGTTACTTCAAGATTTTTCGGTTTTGTTTTATTTTAGGTTTTTTTGCAGCTACACGTGGATTTTCTTAAGTGCTGATTAATTTTAAAAATAAAATTAGAGATATTTTTATTTTCAGAATCAAAAATTCTGATTTCTCACCCAGTCAGTGGAATTCAATTACTATTACTATATTATTAAGGGATAAACACTTTCTCTCCATTGATTATAGAGGGAAATTATATAAGCATCTAGTTTCCTTAGATTAAAAGTTAGATGGGAAAAAGCCCCCTTTTTGTCTGACTAGACTGACGCTGCGTCTCCAGACACAAGCTTCATCCATTAAAAAGATCAATTGTCTTTCTCATTTTTTGGACTTTGCATGGCTCCTGCGAAGACAGCTAGAGAGAGCTGGGACCGTCCAGCCTGGAGGAAAAAAGGTTCAGGGAAGATCTTACCAATGTATTCAAATATTGGAATGGGAGGGTACTAAGAGGACAGAGCCAGGATTTTCTCACTGGTGCCCAGTGTAACAGGAGGGTCTGTCGGCAAACGAGGAAACACTGTGACAAAGCAACACACTGAACGACTAAAAGATCTTTCATTGATACCATATTGTAACTTGTATTATGAAACTGAGTGTAGAGGTTGAGGTGAAAAAAAATCCATATAAATCCTGTCCACTCTGAAAAAAGCTGAATTACAGGTGTTTTGTCCACAGATAAAAACACACTGGAAAATTTGGCATTTGCCTTTTCAGATTAGTGAATATTACAAAAGTCAATCTCAGTGGAAAGTTTGCATTATTATTAATGATGTTTGTGAAGACTGAGAGCAAAAATTTATTTGGTTTTAATTTGTTCAATGCACTGCATAAATGGTGAAGTTCATTAAACAATCTGATGAATTCCAGATAGCCTTATTTTCAGTGTTTAGTTCCTTACCTTACTTCATTCTCTTAGTTTATCAAATGTTACATGCAGTATTTATATAATACCTACATCCAGGATCTAAAATTGAGCCAATCTAGTTCTTCTAGTTTATAGTTCAGATTTTGGGTTTATTTTTAATGTTGTTAGACTTAAGCACTGGGACTCATTGTAAAATACAAAGTTAATGAAAAATTCAATATTGAGACAAAATGAGTGTTTCCAGGGCAATTACAGTGCCCATGTGTATAACTGTATGTGTCCACAATCCTCATTTAAACTAACGTAATTGTAGTGGGGAATTCTGATACTACCCTAAAGACTGTTCTGACAGTAACTGATCCAAATCCAGGCATGTGCATTAAATAATAATCCCTGGGAAATGAAATTTGTATGCATTTTGTTTCTATAAATACCTGTCTTGCAGCAAGAAAGACATTATAAACTAGAAAGGACCTAGAGAGAAGAGTGGAAGTAGGTTAAATACATCATTTATATCTGTTATGAGGCAAAAGATAGCATTGCTTGATAAAATCTTTCAGGGCCTATATTTCTGTGAAGATAACTGCCAAAAGAAATTGTCTTCCCTTTCTGAAAGACCATAAGGATCTTTAAAGGAAGGTGTAACCCAGTAATAAACTCAGTTTTGTTCAGAGACGTTGGAAAATCTCTGTTCACATTCCTGCTGTTTTTCATTTGTGCTCATTTGCAGATTGAGTATGTCTTCACAGATAAAACAGGAACGTTAACTGAGAACAACATGGAATTCGTAGAATGTTGCATTGAAGGGCATGTTTATGTACCACATGTTATCTGCAATGGACAAATCCTCCATGATTGTACAGGCATTGATATGATTGATTCATCTCCAGGAGGTAGTGGAAAGGTATGATTACTCTTTCTATGTTCTTGGTGTTTTACAATGAAACATGAAAATTGAACTGTACTGATGAAGGCAATTTTAGAAATTCAACATTCTTGAATTTTACTAATCAAAGTAGATAACTGCATAGACATTTTCATTTCCCAGTTAAGAGTAAGATTTAAAGGCTTAATGGGAAGTTTCTCATTTTAATGCAGTTGTAAAGCTGAATTAAAACCCAAGTACAGAACTCTCTCTGGTTAATAACTACAGACACAGATAACTGGTTTCCATTTAACCTTAGCTTAACAGGGAAAGCAAGACAGGAAAATCCTCAAAGGGGAAAACGGGGGCTTAGTGAAAGCACTTATTTAGTCATCACTGAATGAAAATGTGGCCAGAGAATGGTTTATGATCAAATTAAATTACTTTAAAATGTGAGTTAATATCGCCACATGTGAAGTGTGCCACCTACAGCATATATGTATTTTGGCTGTTGGCTGTGTAAAGCAAAGTTAGTTGAAAGTTCGGGAGTCTTCATGTGTCAACAGGTGAACAAGGTGTATATGGGCAGGATAATCACAGCCAATGTACAATTTATTTTTTATTATATCAGTACAGTATCGTATCGTTCACACTCACTTCATATCATGCCCTTCACTGTGACAAAATAAGGTCTCTTAAAATATGTTGGTGTAATTCAGCAGCCTTATGTCTCTCACCATGGCCCTCAGAATGTGGTCCTGAGGTATGCTGTGTTTTTATCTTGGAATCACAATGGCACAGACAGTTTGTATTTAACAGTACAGAAGAATAGGTTTCAGACAAAAAGATAAAGATACAACACAGCCAGGTATCCATGAACTAGAAATCTCTTTCTGGTGCCAGGAGCTGTCATTACCAAGCCATCTGAAATGTTATAGGAAGTGGTTGGCTTGAGCTGCCAAAGTATGTGCACTTCAGTAATTATTTAGTTCTGAAGGATGGTCAAGCTGCTCAAGAGATTGAAATCTGTAAGCCCTGCTAAGACCTATGCTCCAGGTACTGCATCCTTCTGTGTGTACTCAGGACTTCTAAATTACACCTTGACTAGTATTTAATTAATACAAGTTGCTAAAGTTTAAGCAAAAATAAAGAAAAAACACCTTCAGCCACATCTAGGCACTCAGAGGAGGTAGAAGATGCACGCTGGGGGTTTTTTTGCATCATTAGCTTGACTTGTATGGCAGTCCCAGCCACCTGACTTGTATGGCAATCCTAAAGGTATGAACAGCTGTGACACAATCGTGTTGTTACCACAGGGAAAGACCTGGCTCCCCCTCAAGGAGCCTCCCTTTGTCTGATTAATAATTAGTAGTAATCAGTGACATCGATCACCTTCCAAAAGAAGAGTTTTCAAGTGATAACTCATAATGACCACCATTCCTTTTATTTTTCAGGAGAGAGAAGAACTATTTTTCCGAGCTCTTTGTCTTTGCCACACTGTTCAGGTAAAGGATGATGACAGTGTAGATGGTTTGAAGAAAAACCACGTCTCAAGAAGATCTTGTATATATATCTCATCATCACCTGATGAAGTTGCTTTAGTTGAAGGAATACAGAGGTATGTGTGTACTTAGGTATTATATTTTTGTAAACTACAGATCTAATCACTGAAGCTCAAAATTGTTTTGAGAACAAAAATCATAATAACAAACGCCAAGTAATCTACAGCTGATTGCATTCTTAACATCAATTCATGATTATTCATAGCCTAAAATCAACTAAAAACAGTTTGGGATTTTGGTGTTGATTTGTTGTGGACTCAGTCTTAAATCCTTATGACATGCTTAAACTATATAACTATATATTTGTTGTATTCATTCTCTTGATCTGTTTCATTTTACAGACTTGGTTACACCTATCTAAGACTGAAGGACAATTTTATGGAGATCTTAAATCGGGAAAATAACATAGAAAAGTAAGTGGTTAAAAATATAACAAAATAGACTGATGACGAATTTTTGTTGATGGGTTTAATAAACTATTGGTTCCTTTTATATGATTTTTTCAAGCCAGGAACCTTACATTTTAGTAGAAAAATAAATAAAATAAAGAAAAAATTAGTAGTTTTAATTACTTTCACTTTTTTGACATTATATGCAGTATAAAATATTGATATGACAATGAAGGTGTGTGTGGGATTCATGACCTAATCTAATAGTTCCTATGGTTTTATATACAGTAAATAATATATTCTTCATAGAAAATGCTGTGTACCCAATTTGTTGTTCACAAATAATCCATGGAATTTACAGGAGGGTAATATCTGTAGAATAAATTTTGTGGACCATAATATGAGTCAAATTTTCAATAACATTGAAGTAGTACAGCTGTTCCATGGGATGTACATACCCTTCAAAATTTACCTTACACTTCTCTAGGTGTCTGCTGGTTAAGTCTGGTGTATATCCGGATCGTCCTGCATGGGTACTCTGCTAACTACACAAGGACTCTTGGACACAAATATAGGAACCCTGCTGTTACTTTACCCCCTTTTAGGATAATATGGAGAATTTTTCCTGAAGGTTACTTCGCACTTTTTTGGCTGAGCTCATAAGAAGCGGAGTCCAGTATCATTTGGTGACTCAGAAGAAAGCACTATAATCATTGAGAATTTTCTCCCAAATGCACAGTTTGTACACATAGGCCTGATGTAGCTTTGTACAGGTTTGAGTTCTAGGGCATTAAAAGGACTTAGGACTGAAGGATCTAATTAAACAAGCACATCTGTACGGAGATGAATCCTGAAAAAGTTGGGATTAATGACTGGACTGCTTATGTTTGTGCTGGAAAAAGAGAGGCTCTCTTAAAGGAAGTAGATAAGAGAGTAAATGATAGAAGTATACAAACTGATGAAATGAAACAGTACAACAGGAGCTTGTGTTCATTTTTCCTCTTAGAAAAAGAACATGATAAAATCAAATAATAGAAACAATGGCAAGTATAAAACCAGTAAAAAAAATTTTTTTTTTCACTTCAATAAATTATCATTCAACATTTGAGCAAGATTTATGGAATTAGGTTGGCACTTTTGGGAAATTAGGAATAGTAAAAATTAGAAAAATATAAAATAAAGACTTCTGTGTAAACACGCATTTCAAGTTCTAAGGCTGTGTCTAAGTATTATACATAGAAACTTACTTTATAAGCAGTACAGTGCTCTGCTGCAAGGTTTCTAGTCTTCACTTAAGTAAATTAGATTGGCTATACATCCGAAGATACTTAGGGACCTCACGAGTTCTGTTTCAAGTAATTAGGAGCTAAGGGCTTTCCTTTCTTACTATTTGCAACCTGCTGTTTCATTCTGTACTAGTTTGATATTCCATAGTACTCAACATAATCTTCCATGTTAGAAGTAATGTTTAATTTATATGCTTGAAGTCATAATAACCAGTTTAGGGATCAGGAAAAATAGAGTTATGTAAAAAGTAGTTCTGTTTCTGTTTCAGGTTTGAATTATTGGAGGTTTTCAGTTTTGATTCTGTGAGACGGCGAATGAGTGTAATCGTTAAATCTTCAACAGGTAGGGCTGTCACACTCTGTTAGATTTTTTTTGTTTCACTTGAATTTGTTTCAGATTTATCAGCGTTAATCGCAGTCTGTGTGCCTTTCTTTATAAAATAAAGGGCCAGGTACTAGTATGAGTACAAATGTTATAAAAAAGTTGGAAGAAAACATTTTGAAGACTTATGAATTTGGATGTTTTTTGAAGAAAGTCTATTTGGTCATTTTGAATTCCATATGTTGTCTCTTTCAGGTGACATATTTCTGTTTTGTAAGGGAGCAGATTCCTCCATATTTCCTAGGGTTAAAGAAGGTAAAATTGACCAAGTACGATCCCGAGTAGAACGCAATGCAGTGGTAAGATTGCATTTTATTGATTTGTTCACATGATGAATCAGTGTCAAAAAGAAATTAAGTGTTCTGACCTCCTGCTTTATCTACTAACAGATTTGTCTTTATAGGCACCAAGGTTATTCTATGCCAGGGTTCACTCAGGCTTTGTGGGTAGTAGTCTGTCCAACTCCCTTATTTGCATCTGTCCTCCATCTCATCTTCCAAATGTCATTTGTGGTGCAATATGAATGCATTAGATATGCACAACTGTATGTTAAACCAGAGGTCATCAGTTAGCTTTGTTAGTATGGCATTTCCACAGTTGTGGTTTGAATTAATTTTTGAATAGAAGAAAAGTGAAAAACTGTAAATCTCTGTAAAACTGCTGCTAGTTTCAGTCCCCAGCCTTAGGAATTGTTATTTGCTGCCTTTGATTGCTTTACAAGCTCTGGGGAAACAGTGCAGTGATCATCCATATCTCATATTTTGCTTGCTAAAAATCAGCTGTGAACTGGCTGATCACCTTCAAAAGAAATTCAGAACTTGGTTCTACCTAAAAGTAGTATTTGGAGTTGTAAAATACTGAATTTTGCTGTGTCCAAAAATACGCAGAGCTCATTGCAATGCAGGACAACTGCCAGTCTTAGATAACATGTAATTTGCTGGCATCCAGTACTCAGACTGAAAACAAAGTATTATTACAGGTATGTGGAAAAAAATCCCCCTACAGT
Organism: Callaeas wilsoni; assembly: GCA_013398955.1. Lineage (NCBI taxonomy): Eukaryota > Metazoa > Chordata > Aves > Passeriformes > Callaeidae > Callaeas > Callaeas wilsoni. The sequence goes on from VWPU01002878.1 coordinate 90,055, forward strand.
GTCACCTGCTTTTGTTCTGAAGCAAAAAACTCTCAAAGTGCTTTACTAAGCTTTATTATATGGGACAGCTGTCTGATAATTACAAATAAAAGAGGCTAATGAAATTGAAAAAGTATTTACATAGCACATCCATTCAGTGTCTGTCAAGAAAGAAATCCAAACTCGCACCTATTTTTTCATTCTAGATAACTGGAAATAGGACTGGCTCCTTCACACAGAAGCCTCTCAAAGAAAATGCCTAGCACCTGCATTTATCAATAACAAGAGGCAGGGAGCTATTTTAATAATTCTTCTTCTTGGTTTGGTAATAAGTAACTATACAAAGACCTACTGGATGGATTAAAGTTAAGGAAGCTCAAGTGCCAGTTAAATGATGTTGTGAAAAGCAATACATAACTGAGGTGGCAAAACTTTCCTGTGTTATAATAGCTTTTACCCACCTTACACAGTATGTGTACTCCCTTTCGTATTCGTCACACAGTCCAGAAGTTTGATGCCGTCTGAAACACGCACAGCTAAATTCTGGTTTTCACTGGACTGAAATGGTGCAGTTGGATTTTCACTTTCAGTTCTCTTTGTCACGTTTGGTCCCTGTCTGGATCTGGTGCAACACAGCATCAAAATCAGACTCTGCAGAGCTACTATTTATATTACTATTATTTATTCTGACTCATCCTGCCTAATTATACACCTAGGGAAGGAAACCTTTACCTTGGCTTTGCCTTCTCTTGTAATCTCGTCTATCCAGTTGGATCACTGAGCTGTTTATCTTCTGGGAGATTGAGGTTGGTCTACCAGGTTGTAACTGCTTCCAGAGCAGAACAGATAAAAGCTGAACCACATCCTAGTCTATACTGTACTGTACCACTCTATACTTAGTCACTTCATGGTGTTGCTTTTTCAAATCCTCCAACATAAACACCAGCAAGAAGTCTAAGAAGAGTTCTGTAAAACGCATTTTGTTTCTTTTGCTTGTGTTCTTTAGGAGGGACTGCGAACATTGTGTGTTGCATATAAAAAGCTCACAGCAGAAGAATACAGCAGTGTACAGAAGCTGCTTCAGAATGCAAAGTTGGCCCTTCAGGACCGGGAAAAGAAATTGGCAGAAGTGTATGAGAAGATAGAAAGAGATTTTATATTACTTGGTGCTACAGCTGTTGAAGATCGGTTAGTTAGTACATTTCTTAGTTTCTTATGTTCAGTGATGATGACAAAGTAATTGAAGACTCTTTCTTCGTTAGAGATTTATTTGGGGAACCCCTTATTTGAATCAATTCCACACCCTGAGCTTTCTAAAGTTACACCTGGTAACTTTATAACCTAGTAAGGAAGTAACAATAGTTAAGTGTACAAAAATCAATGTATTTGAACCATTTACATGCATGTAATTTTTTGATCAAGTGATAGGCAAAAGTTTTGGAGGAAAGGACTACAAAATAGGTATTGAGGAAATGAAGGAAGAATCTTTAGGTCTTAAAAATACTCAAAAATATATACTAGTCCCCTAAACATTTTTGGAGTCATACTTTGGGGGGAATTCTTCGATCTGATAACTTCTATTGAAATTTTTTATTTGTTTATGAAAATCTTTCAGTAAAGACCTCTGAATTTCTCATTTCCGAGTAACCCGTCAATGTATTTTGTCAATTGACTTTACAGACTACAAGAAAAAGCTGCTGACACTATTGAAGCACTCCAGAAAGCAGGAATTAAAGTTTGGGTTCTGACAGGAGACAAAATGGAGACTGCTGCAGCTACTTGCTATGCTTGCAAACTCTTCCGAAGAAATACACAAATACTTGAGCTAACCACAAAGAAAATTGAGGAGCAGAGTTTACACGATGTGCTTTTTGACCTAAACAAAACTGTCATAAGACACAATGGCAGCTTAACCAGGGATACCTTCTCAGGGTAAGGAAAAAAGTTGGGTTTTCAGGCCAGAAATGGGCTTCTAGGCATTTTGCAAACAATGAAATTATGACCAATTACCTTAAGAACAGCGGTATGTTTCAGTTTCTGTTGCTAACATGAACTGTTGTATGGCAATTAAGTATAAGCTTGTTAAGATAAATTTAGGTTTTCAGTCATGGTTCTTTATCTTATTTCCAGTACTGCTTTAACTATTAAAAGAAAAATCACAACTGATACTGTATTTATTTTTCCATAAAACCATTAGCAATAAGTTAACAAGCATTTGTGATACTATTTTAGCGGAGATTTTCTATAACTCGTAGCCTTACAGCTTAAATCTCTGGACCAGATAATTTTTCTTAGCTCTCCTTACACTTTATACCCCATTGGTCTAATCAAGAACATTTGTATATTCAGTTAAATAAATCATTTTTCTCCATGTCATCTGTACCACATTTTAAGTACCACAGGCCTTACAAGGTGTGATCAAACATGTTTGTTTAACTTTCTGTGCAATGCCGATTTTCTACATGTTATAATTCTTTAGATTTTTTTTTTTCCCTTTATCCTCAGAGCTGGAGAATGTACTAAGATAGTAATAGTGGGATTCTGCCTGTATCTTCAAATTCAGGCTAAAAATATTGCTCTATAATACACCAAATATTCAGTATGTTGCTTGAACTTCAAAATGATACCTTTTTATTTGATGTCATTGTACACCAATGGCATTGCCCTATTTGTGCCAGTGGTAGCAAAGTGCTGAAAATATCTGGAAATTGTTATTAAATGTAGTTTACAGAATTTTATCTTATTTGCCAAAAATATCTTCTGTTCTAGTAGAAAAGATGGAGATGATTAAAATACATATTAATAAATATGGCATTTGTCTGACAGACACTGGTCTTGGTGAAACCATGTTAGTTGAAACCCCATGCACAGTAATGTATAACCTTGGAACACTGAAAAGAGAGTAAAAATAAACCTCAGTGTACATTTCTACAGCGTTCACTGTTGACCTGGAGCCCGAGGCTGCTGTGTGATGCAGGCAGATGCAAGGGTGCTCCGAAATAACTTGTTTGGATGCTGCAGAAAATGGCTCTTGCAGTCCAGACCATCTTATCTTCCCCTATTGTTCACTGTAAGATAAAGTAGTGAATAAACTACTTCCTGTGACCGTGGTTACACTTCTAGCAATGCTCAAATTACTACAGGCATACTGCTAATAGATTTTTACATATTAGAATACATTGTAATCTTATAGGAAACATAAACAATTATTTTATTTTAGTATTATAAATAAAAGTAAACCTGCATTTTACTTAGCCACTACTCTAAAGGCAAAATATCCATACTCTAGATGTAGACAATGACCTTATCCATCCAGGCCAACAGGTTTCTTTCAGGCATTACCTTCAAGGCACAATTTACTTCCGTAAATGTAGACCCTTGGAAAAAGATTTATTTCCTCGTCAGAGTACCAAAGGCCTTTCCCTTTCTGTGTTACGGAATGTGCCACAAAATTAACTTTATTCCTGCAGCTTGGTTTACCTCACTGCAGTTCTTGGAACCTTTTCAAACCATACTGAAAAGTCATTAATTACACACTCATACTCACTGGTGAAGTCACTGAGGTATCAGATTTATGTATTCAAACTGGTGAAGTACTGAATATTTTCAACATAATCCAGAATTTAAAAATGTTATAAATATCAGTTTTATACAAGGAATTTCCCTCAGAAGTGTATTAATTTTGCAATATTCTATACTCATTATTTTTTCATTAATTAATTTTCTCGTAGTTCTTATTGCCAGATTTTAAATGTGTCTGAGAATTTTATGGTGACACTTAGTTTATATTTTATCCCCCAACAGACTTTCAACTGATACGCAAGATTATGGTTTAATTATTGATGGAGCAGCATTATCATTAATAATGAAACCAAGACAAGATGGGAGCTCTGGTAACTACAGAGAGATCTTTCTTAATATTTGCAGGAACTGCAGTGCAGTGTTATGCTGTCGAATGGCACCTCTGCAAAAAGCACAGGTTTGTGTTTAATTTCATGATCGCTTGTTAGCCATGCATATAGGTAAATATTGAAGGTTAATACTCTGTATGACTTACTGTGATAACTTAAGATGCTACCATTCATTTTTGTATCTTCTAAAATGGAAAAAGTCAAAAAAAAGGAGAGGGGAGAATTTCTGCTGGCAAGCAATTTAGATAATGGTATGCTAAAACAGCACCCAGCTGTGTACCTGAATTTGATTTATGTACATACTGTTCAAATTTTATGGTTGGTATATGCTAATATGAACATATTTAATAAACGAACTAACTGCTGTCTTTTTTAACCCAACAAGCTTTATATAGTCTACTCTTTTGACACTACAAGAACCTGTTATTTATTACTGCAGAGTGATATTTTTTCTGTTTTTAACATAAATGGAAAGCCAAGAAGAATCCAGAGGAAAAAATGTGTGTTATCATGTTTAGGTGTACCTGACTGTTGTATTTGTTGTTTGTATCAAGTAAAAACATATCCTTCCATTACTGAAACCTCTAAGGATAGCTGAAGAACTTTTAAAGGAAGGAAGTATTGCAATATGCATTTCTTTTTTCTTTCAGTTTGTCATGTCTTTTTCTCAGTGTGCAGGTACAGCATATGTAACCCTTATTCACATTAACAAATGTATTTAGCCAGCACTATAACTATCTGGAAGTTCGTAGAAGATTTTAGCTGCATCTGACTCGGTACCAAATTTATAGAGGTGATCATTTGCAATGGAGAGATTTGAAGTCAAATTTTTGGACAGTTTATATGTCTAATTTTTATATATATACACCGAGTCCAATATATTTTCTTAAATGCAGGAAAAAAGTTCAACACAAATGAGAAGGCAGAAGTTTTTACTCTTTCATTTCAGGATTTCTTTGAAATGGTGTCCTCTTGTCTCTGGAACCCTCTTAATTTATTAATGCACTGACACAGCATTAAGCAATCTCAACAACATCTTCCATTTTTTGGTCTCTTCCTTCCTCCTATCCCATCTCTCTCAAAGTAGTTTGGAAGTATCTAAAAAAATGTTTGGAACAAATACTTTGTAATATGAAGAAACTCTGATCTTTATGCATAGTTGTTGCATTGGGTAGTGTTGGTTTTGTGTCCCTTCAGAGAATTTCTTATAAAACTGTCTTGGTAATTTCCATTTAATGTTACACTTAGGCAAAATAAGCAAACCATTACAGAGGAGAGTTTCTAACACTATTTTTTTTCCAGATTGTAAAGTTGATTAAGTTATCAAAAGAACATCCTATCACATTAGCAATTGGTGATGGAGCAAATGATGTCAGTATGATTCTAGAAGCACATGTTGGTATAGGTAAGCCTACTCCTTAGTATAGTAATTCAAGTGAAATGACAAAAACCATATATTTCTTAAAAACAGGCAGTCTCAGAGAACCAGGTGATGTGTGTGGTAGACAACTTTTAGTGCATTTATCCTAACAATTGTATGAGATAGTTGTGATCTCCCATTAGATCAATGTCATAGCATTATTATATAATTTTGCAATTAATGGTATCTTTTTAATAGTTCTTTAGTTATTAAATAGCTTCACCTCTGTTTTTTCTAAAGGAATCATTGGAAAAGAAGGTCGTCAAGCAGCAAGAAACAGTGACTATGCAATACCTAAATTTAAACATTTGAAAAAAATGTTGCTTGTTCATGGGCATTTTTATTACATTAGGATATCTGAACTTGTGCAATACTTCTTTTATAAGGTAGGAGAAAGCTTAGTCTAATTACGTAAACCTCAAAAACTTCGCTGGTAATATCTGACTATATACAGTTTTTGCAGCTAATGGTACAAAACAGCAACAGTTCCATAAAGAGATTTTCTTGAGTACCAGATGCAGTGCTGAAATGGGATTATTGTTTTTATTATTACTGTTTTTATTCTGAGCATGAAGTGAAATAGCTTTTATGTAGATACATTCTGTAATAGATGTTACATTTAAAAGCAAAATTTTTATCTTATTTTTTCATATCCCACAAATACCGTCTCAGACTGGTCTGCTTATTTGTAGTACCTTCCAGGTTATCTCTATAGTGAACTTCTAAGTCACATTGGAAATAGTATTTGAGAGCTTAGACATTACTGCCATTTAAGTTATGCTATATTCAGTAGGATAGGGTAGGTGGAGAAAGTTCATAGAGAGCATCCCCCTATTTAGACAGTTTTGTTATTTCTAAATGTTGGCATGCAATCCAAGTTCTTTCAGTAAGCAATAGAAGATTCTAAAGAGGAGCTGTCACAGGGTAATTCAGGATTCTAGTGTTTGACTGTATGTATAATTGGGAGAGGATGACATTTGGGGTTACAGGCAGAAACACCTTAGAGTTGCTTTGCTGGAAACCATGCTAACTGGAGCATCCATGCTTGCTTATCACGGTTCATCTCCTCCTGTGGATTGTCTCTTATTTGCTTTGCTTTAACTGAACTGTATTCCTGGATGCCAAATTTCACTGCCTTTGAATTTTCAAACTGTAGCCTTTTAAGATGGTTTGGAAAATAAATTTAAGTGGTTTTTTCTAACAGTATTACTGCAAGATGTGACTGTTGGTGTTTAATACATTTCTGCTGTTCCTGCAGTGCTCACTATTACTAGTGTTATAAAACTATGATATGCATATCTATAGCATTGTATATAAATTAGTGCTTGCAGTTCATTTGATGACAGTCACTTTGTTTTTCAGAATGTCTGCTTCATTTTTCCTCAGTTTTTATATCAGTTCTTCTGTGGGTTTTCACAACAGGTTAGTTGATCTTTTTCCATCAATGTCATATTATCTCTTTTCATTTTTTTGTAAAAAAAAAAAGGATCTTCCTGAGAGTTTAGTGTTAATTTACACAAAGAAGAACATCGCTTTTGGTTCATATGGTATTCAGTGGCAATTGCAGTTAGGTTACAGAAGTCAGTTTTATGAGTTATCATAAAAGCAATATTAAAGTCAAGGAATACAGAAATACAGAATTTGAAATGGCAGTGCAAAGTAAAATGTCTGTGGGAAATGTAGTCAGATTTAAGCCTACTGGACATGAACAGAAGAAATCCTGAAAGATGAGTAATTGAACCAGTTGTTCATTTTTAGAATCCAGAATGAAAATGAGAGAATAAACTAGTCTTCTCTAGCATGAACAGGTATGAATGACAAATCTCAGATGAATAGCAGCATTCAATTAGTTGAAAATAAAATATAAAAACTGAAAAATAGAGGAAAAGTGAACTGTTGCTCACCAGAAAAGTGCCATCATTCAGGAGAGGATCCAGGATTCATCTTCCTAAATTTTTATTTATTTTCTGTTCTCCCTTGTTCTCATCTAATTTGTGAAGAAAAGATCTACCTCTTCTTTCTTCTGAATGGAGACAGCAAAAAACAAAGGAACGAATGACTGAATTTAGACAAAAAGGGTTTGTTTTCAGTACTGAATTGAGCGAGGGTTGGATTTAATTGGGAGAAAATAGTACTATTGCTTTGAACTTGTTGAAAGAAAGCCCCAGGAGGAGGGGCTTTTAAAATGACAAAACTGTTTTTTCTGTTTCGGTTTCCTTTTCAAACAACCGCTGAAAACTTTGTCGTTTTTTATAAAGCATTATTAGGCTTTACATAGGAAAGCATGTGTTGATTAAAATTTAGCTTAATTTTTATCCTTTTAAGTGATAAATATAATTTTGAATCAAAAAGGGTGTTTTGGTAGCAATTTTTTCAGAATAAATGATCACCAAATAGGTTTTGGAAAATAAACAGCTCTTCTTGTGGGGTGATATGGTAGGTTGGAGAGTACACTGATGATACATACATGAGAAAGCATCTCAGTGAGAAGCAGCATCAAGGACACATTGGGATATTTCTTTGTACAGCTCACTGCAGTCACACACAGCTGAAAAAGCTCTGGAGTGCTCCCACTTCTTCTCTGAATACCTCCATGTTTTATAGAACTGGAGGAGATAAAAAGGGGAGGGAGATGCATGGATGTGTCAGAGAATTTCTGACACATCTGCCTCTACAGGAATCTGGTGTTCAGTTTGGGTACTTTGGAGTTGGTGTTACAGCTGAAACAGTAGGTGGACCAGACTGGTCGATGAAATGGATTTTTTAGTTGGTCTTTTTCCTTCAGGTGAATGGGATACAAGTGGAGAGTTGTGTCCTATATCAATTAGCAGCTGTTCAGGGATATTTGCCTCCATTCTGAAGGAATATAACTTTGTTTTCCTGCAGAAGTTCATGCATTCATTTTAAATCAAGTCTCATGCAGAGGATTTAATTTTAAAGTAGGATTTAATTTTAAATTAAAAGTAGTTGATTTAATTCTTTTCCATCTACAGACTTTATATGATACTGCGTATCTAACACTGTACAATATCAGCTTCACCTCCCTTCCTATCCTCTTGTACAGTCTAATGGAACAACATGTCAGTGCAGACACACTCAAGAGAGAGCCTTCCCTGTACAGGTAAAATTACAACCCTGTGCCCCAAAGTTTGACTGTTCAGTTGTGGGATCTGTGTCTGTTACAGTGGAAGCCCTCAGAATTTCTGTACCTCAAGGCTACGGTAGAACATCAGATACACTGCAGCAGAAGGGTTGAAGACCACGTGCATGGCCTACAAAGTACAGTAGATAAACATGTATTTTTACATGCGCATTTACAAAGCACACCATGCATTTGCTACAAAGGGAGTGAGAGCAAAATGGAAGTCACTGTTTAACAAAATCAAATTAGGAGATTTATTTTAGTACTTTTTATTTCCTCCAACCATGGGGAGAAAACACGGGGAACAGAAGTATTTTAAAAAAAGAAAACATGTTTTTTTTTCTATATACATGTTTTATTCTGAAAGAAAAGATGACTGAGTGTTAGAATGTTGTATGAGAGGATGTATTCTGCGTGATGTCCAGCATTGTCCTCTGCATATTGTTGACTCACTTCTGGGCATTGGGATTGATTGTTTAGGTTCTTAGCCACTTGAAATACAGTTCTTGCCAATTAACTGCATTTGGCCATCTAAATTAGGAACAGTGCCCAGTTTAGATCCTTGTAGCTGCAAAGCCAGTACCTTTCAGGGAGGGGTAACGTTAGATAATCAAGGAAAAACCTTTTTGAAGAAGTAATATTAGCTGTCCTAACATTAATCAATGTAGTGATATGTTTTTACCAATGAAATTGAAGAGGAATACAAGAGATTACTGTTGAGTTTCAACAATAATGTTTCTATTTTCTCTTCAATGTTTTGAATGTTTTTAATTTAGAAATGGTAATTCAGAAGCCTTTGTTACTTTATGGAAGCTAGCAGAGCTTATTTGTCAGAAACTTGTGGGTTTTGATACCTAACAGAGCCTATTGCTAAGCTGTTTTGGGCAGTAGTGGTGGTTCTGGGCCAGATGAGGCTATCGTTGGCCACATACAGGTTTGCACTCTGTATTGTTAATCTGTGGGGAGAAATCACTTTATACGGTCATCAGACAGTGTTTAAAGTTCATATGGTGGAAGTACTGGTTGGTAGTAAATGTTTCTGTAACTCAGGGTTTTCATTTAACTGTGTCCTGATTTACTCTGATGCGTTCTATACTGTATGCCGAGTTGACACATACCCATTCTCTGGATGAGAACTAAAGTTGTAACATTTAGAATTGTTTGTAGAAAGAAAATGCATGCCTAGTGAAGAGTTCTGTTGTTGACAAATCTCTGTATTTTTTTGTGGAAAAACATTCAAGAAATTCTATTTGACCTGAAGCGTCAAGTCAACTGCAAACGCCTCGTTTCACATTCCACATAAAATTAATGTTTTATTTAGTTGCAGTAGTCTGTATATAAGTATCCATGGGGAAATAAAGCAAAGTCTCCAGAGACCTCTAGTGTTTCCATGTAATATCTGCAGTGGATCATGACATGCACATCAAGTACTGGAAAAGAGATACCTTCTGTAAAAAGATTGAAAAGTAAACGTGTACAGCACAGGGAGTTCACCATTGTTGAAATAAGCAGAATTACAGGAAGCAGTTAAAAGGGTTTAGTAAGAATTAAGTAAAAATAAATAAAGAGGACGTTTTGAGGAAGGAGTTAGATTTGAAGTGGTAGACAGTTGTAATGTGGAAACGTGGTGGTTTTCAAGAAACAATATGAATGATCTCATTCATCTGGAATTTTCAAAAGTGCTGATTATGAATACATGTTCCTTGTTTCACACAGAGATGTTGCCAAGAATGCTTTGCTGCGCTGGCGTGCATTTATTTATTGGACATTCCTAGGAGTGTTTGATGCTGTGGTATTTTTCTTTGGTGCCTATTTATTGTTAGACAACACAGTTGTGACCAGCAATGGACAGGTTAGTGTTGAATTTCATCATTCAGTGGTAATTTGTTTTAATGCCAATTGTGAAATTAACATAGTTTTAATTGTTTTCTTCAATATTTCATCCAAGATGATAACTTTTTTATGAGTTACAGTGAGATAGATGGGTTATCTGTTTAGCAAAATCTGAATATTCAATGGAACATACTGTGTATCAGTAAGCAGAGACATAGGATTGGATACTAATTAGGAGAAATATATAACAGAAATTCCAGGTATTACTTCTGAATTTATACAGGAACTTTTCAGTTTCATACTTAACATGCATCTGATAAATATCTGTTAACATATCAAAAGACTCTCGGTAGAGTAGTTATGAATGATCATAAAAGATCTTAAATATAACAAGCTTTTTAATAGTTTAATTATTTTTGACATATAGCAGCTTAAAATAATCTATCTCTACTTGCTTTGCAGTCACATGAATGCAAATTTTATGAACTTTTGCATTTTATTTCTTTTATCCATTGATATTTTGGTCTATTTTATTTGTGTGCTTTTTTTCTTTTTGCTACTTGCTTCTCTTCCTATCCTCAGCTAATGACAACCAGCACTCACATGGTAAGACTATTGTGGATTTGTCATGATATCCATTTCATCTTTCACTGTTCTTTAATTAAACTGTTAAAGAGCAGTAAAATATCATTTAAGCCTATAGTTAGAAATGTTCTTTATAGCTACTCTATAAGTACTTAAAATAAAAGGAACTTTATGCAAAGTATATTGAGGTATATGAGGTGTGGTAAAGAACCGTGAACTTTAAAAAAGCTTTTTGCTTCCTTGCAATTTGTTATTCTGTTGTATGCTTTCCTGTAACCTACATTTTGTTGCTGACTCTCTGCTATAGAAATTTTTTACAGTTTATGCTATAATTTGCTTTAATGGCTTTAGAAAATAACCTCAAAGTGAAAGAGAAAATAAGCTCTACACAATTTTGTTGCCTATATGCAACATACACATTTGCTAGAAATGCAGTGTTCAGATATCATTAAAAACCACCTTTATGTCATCTGTCAGGGAAATGAACTTCTAGCATGAGAGAACACTTGTTAAAAAGTGTTTTTTCTAAGGACAGAATGAATTTCCACTAGACAGAACTGTACACTGCAATATATCTTTTTTTGGTACCGTTATGCTCTCTGTTAGATGTCCAAAATTCTTTATCACCATATACTTACGGTGCTGAAAATTAGAATTATCATACCTGTACCCATTTTGTAAACAGTCTGTATTGCAAATATTCTGTCTCGGTTCCTTCCTGAAATTCTAGTTGTCTTCCATTGCACAAATTCAATTATAAGGCTCCAAAGCCAGATTAATGCCTAATTCTCAAATTTTAAACATTTACGTCTACAACTAGATACCCATGTTAACACTTGAAGATAATGTGTTGCTTGAGGAGACATTCTGAGTCTTGAGTGTCTGTGTTAGAAAATTTGTCGTTATTGAGGATGCATGTCTGTGTTTATGTATAAAACCTGAGAGATACTAAACTGCAATTTTAGATTTAAAGGCTTAAAAATTTCAAGTGTTCAGGAAGAGTCAGAGACACTTATGTGAGTTCATACACACATGAAAGCTAGTAGGTGTTGAGAGTTATTTCCCAGTTTTTAAATTATGCTTACATCTGGAAAAAGTCAGTGAGGAATTTGAAAGTGTGAAAGGTTTGCTACTGCAACAAAATGTTATTATGGAACAGGGAAAAGGTAGAAAGCAGTAAAGAACATAAAAGAGCTGCCAGTAACACTAATGTCATAAGTTGTAATCATACAACTCAGGTTCCAGATTGTTAAAATCGGTGCTGAAGCAAAAATTTTGAATTTTTCTTTCCCCCCACAAATGAACTAATCACTATTATTACAAAACTAGTAAAAAGTGAACAAAGTCAGTATCTTTCACATAGAATGATGCCTGTCAGACTAAAATGAACGTACCATTAAGCTTGCTTCCAAACAGTTCCCCCCAAGATATTTCTCAGTGTTTAGAAATTAGTTTGAAGCTGTTTGCTTCCTGTAGTGTGATATTACTAGAATAGTGGAAAAATGTACTTCTGATCACTGAGATCTAGTTAATAAATGCCTCCCTTGGTCATTTTCTGGTAAGCAAAACTAAGATGCCAAAGATTTCTCTCCTATCAATTGTTATTAATTTGTGATACTGCTTTGTGTGTATGATATTCCACTATGGCTAGGACATCATGGTTGGTGTTGCAAAAACATACAGATAGGAATCAACTACAGAAGAAAGGTAAGAAGAAAGGGAGGCACTGTAGAAGTCACTGCAGATTGCAAACGTCATCTTAGTTTCCCCATATAATAAAATGTATTTCCTGGGTGATTTTCTTTATTTTAGCATTTGATACAGAGCACATTAAATATAAGTAAGCTGGGTTGAGAGAGACTAAGTTAAAAGGAATAACAATGAGAAATACAGAACAACAGAAAGGAAGATAGGTGAGCAGAATGCTGAATTGGAACATGGAAGATCAACAAATACAGTCACAGGAGGAGGAAGTCTTGGATAGGCTGGGAGCAGAATGTAGAAAAATACTTGTTAATAAACTAGATGTTAACAAACAGGCAAAACAATGATTCATTGCCTGACGACATGAATAGTATCTTGAGATATTCAATGCTAAAAAGACATTGTGAGTTTTTGTAAATCACACCTTCCATTTTGCTTCGATTACCTTTCTCTGCGCCAAATCAGCAGCTTTATGGATCTTGTCCCTGTGCTATGACCTCAGTTTCTGAGTCAATAAGACAGGTGTATAAGGGGTTTGGTTGCAGACCAGTGCTTTACATCTAGCCTAACAAGCAGACCAGGGGAAGGTTGTTTCAACTTCTTTATTTTATCTAGCAGCTTTTATTGCAAATATGGACAAATCTGTTCAGTATGCAGAAACTTAGACCGACAGTAGGTTCTCTGAGAGATGCTGCATATGACATGACAATATTGTAAAATTTAACTGCAAGAAGAAAGTTGGTGAACAGCATGATTGGAAGTTCGTGATCCAGATTCCTGTCTCATGTTAACTGCACAGGTGTTTTTAGGGCACTGAAAATAGAATGATGGCATTAGCCTATTACCTATCAAAGTAAAAGATCAAAATGCTGAAGGTTTTCTGAATTTCATCTAGTGTTCAGTAGACTTGGTCACACAGTGAGTAGTTTTAAAATAGTGAAATGATTACTGAGAATAATGAATTTTTGGCCAGTCATTTGTTTATTTTAATTTTTTTTTTCCATGCCTAGTTGATCACATTATCTTAGCCTAGCTTCTTACTGATTTATGTACTGTGGCTGGCTGTGGTCTCCATTCAAAATTTTTCACACAGCAGCATATTTGTGTGATCAACTTCCCACATGGATACCCTGTAATGTAATATTGGATGAGCTCATACAGAAAAGTGTAGATTGGACATGATCCAGTTCAACTCAATGCTCTGTGCAGGGGTAATTAAAATCAATTTGCTGAAGGCTTTGTCTAGTCTTTTTCAGGTTTTCAATATCTCTGAAGATGCAGATTCCATAACCTTCCTGGGCAGCCTATTCCAATGTTTTTCGGTCTTCATGGTGGAAAAATTTCTCACGATACCTAAGCAGAATATTTCTTGTTGTTGAAGAGACATTTGTTCCAGTTCTTCATCTTTGTACATCTTCAGACATTTGTGGGCAGCTGCTAGATTGCTTCTCAACCTTCCCTTCACCAGACTAAGCTCCTCCACCCCTCTTTGCAGAAGAGCTCTAGGTTGCTAAACACCTTGGTTGCCTGCCACTGATAATTTCCTATTTTTTTCCACATCACTCATGAACTAAGGGGCCCAAAACTGAGCACAGTGTTCAGGTTTAACCTCACTGTAGATGGGAATAATAACCTTTCTTCAGTGGCCATGTTCCTCCCTATGCTGTGCAGTTTCCTCGTGTGTATAGAGAGAGCACACTATAGGCTTGTATCCGACCTGGAGTCCACATAACCTCACTGCAACTTCCTTTTCAGCAGGGCCATTGCACAGCCAGTCATTACTCCTCCATAGCTGTAAATCTTTGCACTTCTCCTTATTTAATTCCATAAGATATCTGTTAACCTGCTTCTCAAATCAGCAGAGGTCACTCTGGATTGAAACTGTCATTCGTTACTTCAGCTGTTCTCTATACCACCTGGTAGTTTGCTCATGATATTCTGTCACCATCCAGCTACTGACAGGTATATTCCATGATTTCCAACACAGTCGCTGTTCCTAGTGTGGTTCACTGATTACCAGCAGCCAACCATCCATCAAGGACTTTTGAGTCCAGTGGTTCAACCCGTTTTCAACTGTAGTAGTAGTCCATTTAGCCAGCTCCTGCTTCCTTATTGTCCAAGTGTCAAATGCCCTGCTAAATTCAAAATACATTGCATCCACTGCTTTTCCTCCTTAAGAGCTCCTCAGCCTGTTGGTCCCACACTGTTGCCTGCCTGCTCCTTTCCTGCCCAAGCTTTGCTGTTAAATGCAAGGAGCAGGTTTTGCTTGTGAAGACTAATATCCAGAGTACTAAGTAATTCAGCATTCTCTTCAAAACCTCCCACTAAAGTTGTCTTACCACTCCATCAGTGGACTTGCATTTTTCCTTTGAAGCAAGGTTGTCTGTAAATATCTTTTTTGTCCCCCTCAACAGCCCCCAGTAATCCTAGTTAGAGCTGAGTTTTGTCTGTGATTTGTTCCTCTACTTTTATGCTGTTTGCTGCCTGCCCACATTGTCATCTCTTGAATGCTCCCATTTTGCCTTTTTGTCCATGCAGTAACATCTTACTTGGATCTTCTGCTGAAATTCCATGCCTGCATGGAAGTTGTCTCGTGCCTGCAGTTGTAACCGCAGAAGGGAGTTCATGAGATCTCAACAGTTACCTTTCAAAATAATTCAGATCTCTTGGACACTTGTCTTTCATGGGTGCAATACCCTGAATCAAACAAAATCTCTTCTAAAATTCAGTGTCCTAAGGGTTGCTTACTTTCTCACATTTCTCTGGATCCATAACCTGGTAGGATCTTTAACCTCATCTGGTAGCTGCTGAAGTCCAAGCAATCCTCTGTGACAGTATTCACCACTAGTTCTTCCCTGCATCAGCATTAATGGTCATTTCTGCCCACTTGAAAAGCTGAACTGGTTTTTTGTCATTATGCAGGTGGGGAGAAAGTCAAACACAAATTAAAAGTGTTTAATCTTAAAACATATGTAGACGTTTTTGTACTTAGATGGTTATAACATTCTTTCTTGTACTGTTCCGTATCTATATGACATGCTGTTGAACCTCCAAGAAGTTGTTGGATGCCAAGGACATCCAACAGCGAAGGGAAATCAGAGAAAAGATTACATCCAAGAAGACTGATGAAATGACTGCAATTTGTTTTTAAATCTCAGTGATTTGTTAATTGTGCTACCCTTGATTTTTACTAAGAAATATACGTGTGAACTTTGGGTTGAGAGCATTGCTTGTGGTCTTTTTCTGTCTGTCTGAAATCTGAGGTGTGTACACACAGAGCAAGAAACCAGAACACTTTGCACTGGATAGATCATGTAGGAATTCAGTATTTGCTCAAATGTTAGTTCATGATACAAAGCAATACCAAGCTTTAAGATGTTTATTCTGAACAATTCACAACATAGTGGACAATGTTGCCTATAACTGCTTTGGACCATTTTTTATAGATGTTTGGAAATTGGACCTTTGGAACAGTGGTGTTTACTGTGCTTGTATTCACAGTTACATTTAAGGTAAGGTATCCTGTATTTTATCTACTGAAACTTTCTTAAAAGTTGTTTTTTAATTGTTGCTTAGTTATATCGGTTTCTATCACCATGCATTGTTTTATTAGTTTAAATAGAGAGTTTGCTATCTGTGCCTTCTTAATTGTACTCAAACTTGAAAGATGTTTTTAACTAATTCTATGTAGAATTCTTCCCTATTTTCAAAGGGTATAATTCTATTTTATCTCCTGCTGGGAATTCTTGTTGTGTCTAGATAGTAATAACACCATATAATATCTTTTTTTTTCAGCTTGCACTAGATACACACTATTGGACGTGGATAAATCACTTCATGATCTGGGGATCACTGGTGTTCTACATTATCTTTTCTCTGCTCTGGGGAGGAATTATTTGGTATGAACCCTAATATTAATTGCATTGCAAAAGTTGTTTCAGAAACATAAAGTTGTTATATGTCACCTTTTTGTCACAGACAGAATTAAATTTAGCCTTTATACAATGCAGGACTGTATTTTAAATACATCATAATTGCTAATTGGAGAGTGCTCAGCTCTTCTTTCAATGAATGTCTGCTAAAGTCTTCTTAAAGAAGAATACAAGGAGAATAATATCAGACCTCAGACTACCACTGGGTTTATCTCAGTAGTGTCAGTCAAAAGCAGCCCAAGAGTTGGTTCAAGGAGCTGATGTTGCCTTTGAGTCCAAATGCCACAGAACAGGTCATGTCTGTGCAGTTGGTGACTACCCACCTACCTGCTGGGCTTGTCTTGGAAGCTGGCTGCAGCAGTCAAAACTAGAGACAGGGAGTGGAACTCAATGCTGAAGTGATGTGGATGTCCTGTGTTTGAGCTCGTTGTTTTGCCTCCTTACTTAGCAAAGGAAATCAAGTTGGAACAAGTTTAGTTCCTTGCTGTACCTGATTGCTACCAGGAGCTGGAAATTTTGTTTCACACTTGTAGAGCTCTCAGTTACAAGGCCAGCTTTTAAACAACTGATGGAGCCATTCTACTTTGTATACACAATATTTTGAGGGTCCGGAGAGGAAGGAGGCTAACTATTGCGTGGTGATTAAGATGCCATTTAATTTAGAGAAAGGATTTGTATTTCAAGGTGTCTTTTGCAAATGAGTAACTACCTCTTAACTCCTTGGATATTTAGCTGCCTCTTCTTTTTTCTAGTAAGATCAGATCTCAGTTTCTTCTGTATCAGTTTGCAGAATTCACATTTTCCCAGATAATGGTTTCCAACCAGCCTTGCTGCGTATTAGAGATGTGACTATGTGTATGGAAAAATGTATTTTAGCTTAGTTACCTTTTTAGAATGCAAATACTATCAAATTTTGGAAAGTGTCAGGAAACTGCCCTACTGGTTTTACACTGCAGTGTTGCTGCAAACTGTCCCGTGATCTTGGTTCTCAGTGATTATGGCCTCTGGTACCCAGTACCATACAGTGATGGCATTTTAATGATCGTGCAACTGCATGGGATGCAGGGAGATAGGCAAGAGAAGGTATTGATAGTGTGGTTAGATAACTATGTGATGAATAGGATGGGGAGCATAACATGAAAGCATTACAGATGCTTAGGGGAGCCTGAGAGGTATGAAAATAGGTGTGGTTAACGAGCCTTGCTCTGAGGGTACATACGAAGGACTGTGCCTTAGCAAAGATGAGGGGAGTGGGGAGTGGAACACTAAGAAGAAAGGTGGAAAATACCTGGGGTGAGATAAGGGTACATGGAAGAGCATAAACAGGTTAAGAGTTAACTTAGTTTATCTTTGCAAGGGAGAGGCACTGTGGCAGGGAGGGAACAGCATGGTATTTCTTGCAGTCTGGAAGACAAAAGGAAGGTAGTTATCTCCAGTTGGTGCATGTTTAGCTCTCCCTTTGGGAAAACTGGGGTAGATGAACTCCCACAAACTGGGAAGCTGAACCTGAAATACTTCATCACTGGCATAATTCTTGTGTTTAATACTGCCAGCCTTTTTTTTGTGTATTGAAGTGTAATAATTATTTTGTCTTTTTTCCTCTCAGGCCTTTTCTCAATTATCAGAGGATGTATTACGTGTTCATGCAAATGCTGTCCAGTGGTCCTGCATGGCTGGGTATAATTCTGCTCATAACTGTCAGTCTTCTTCCAGATGTTCTGAAGAAGGTCTTGTGCAGACAGTTGTGGCCTACAGCAACAGAAAGAATCCAGGTAAATAATCTTTTTCATTGTGAAGTTAGGTTTTTTTGTATTACAAGTGTTTAATAACCTAGGCCAAGGTCAGAGACAAGATTAGAGTAGAGGTTCCCCATCTGTGGTGTCTGAGCAGTATGGTGAAAGATGCTGCCTGTTATTTACATGGTGGCGTTAACCTGAATCCTGGGGCAACACTTGTGCCTCCATACCAGCAACCATAGGGAAATCAGCTGATGAGAATGGTGGGAGACAGCTACATGGCCCAACATGATTTCTGGTTTGAGGAGATGAGAAGGGCAAGGGGATTGGGATCTCCGTAAGGGTGGATAAGAGGCACTTACATCTGATAACATACTGATGCCTGTTACAAAAACACATGTATTAAAACTTACTCGTATCCTATTAATAATTGTTTCCTCTTTTATATTTCAACTTACATTTTGCCTGTTCTGATACCTTATTTGTACATAAATGCGCCTGGCCAATGGGAAGAGGTTTTTATCATCTATTCTCTCCTTTCATCTGATCAGCCCAAAAGGAGAAACCACTGCGTAAATACAGGCCAGCTCTTCTAAGGCTGGAGAGGAGGCCAGGTTCTGTGGGAACGATGGTGCCATGCTGGGGACATGAATAGAAAATGTTTCCTGTATTTTAACCCCAGTAAATGTTTATATATGTTAGAATGTGAAGGACAGTAGAGGTGTTGAACTTTAAACTTAATGTTACAGCCCTTGTCCTTTTCAGCCCATCAGCTGCCACCGGTAGGTTAAAAAATGAGTTACCAACAATGGAAGGGATTAGGTAGCATTTTGATGTTTAATTGAGAAGGTACTTTGCATTAAGAGGAAAGGAATAAAGGAACTTTGCTACCAAGGAAAATAAAATATGCCTGTGGCAAATGTAAAGCCCTCTGCCACTGTTTTGTGTTCCTGGAATGTACGGATGTAATAATGCCTCACTTCAGGAAAGAATAAAGAATAGCAGGAAAGCATTCCCAGGCAGATCAGTATTTCATGTTTTTTCATTTTGAGATCTTAGATGTCTCTTTGCCATATGTAGTACTCGTGGAAGGAGTTGACCTCAGTATAGATTCTGAATGGTTGATTTAAAAGTCTAAAGAGAGAGACTGAGCAAGGGTTAAGGTAAAGAAACAAGCTAGTAAATAAAAACCCGTAACGAAGGTATTGTAGCATTTCTTACAGACATTGTATATTAGTACTGGAAAATGAAACAATAGTAAAGCAGACTTTGGGCTCAACGCTGGCCATATTCTTTTTTTAATACTTAGTAGAAGATCTGTGACTTTTAACCAGTTATATCGCTTGTGTTTCTTCTTCCCTCTCTTTGTTTCTTCCTGTCTTCCAATCCGCTTTGTCTAAATAACTGCTACTGTGCTTTAAACATAAACGATGTGCTCGGTTGCTTCCTACAATCTTCTGGGGAAATCAGACTAAACATCAGTGCCTTTCTGTTGAGCAGTCCACCATCTTTATGCTTTCTCAGACTTCAAGCAGTCTAAGTTTCTAATGGAACAAAAGGTGACTTTTTTCTGCCTTTCTGCATGCTTGGCCATTTCATTCAAAGGACAGTTATAAATTTTATCATCAGACGTTGTTTACCATACTCAT
Organism: Callaeas wilsoni; assembly: GCA_013398955.1. Lineage (NCBI taxonomy): Eukaryota > Metazoa > Chordata > Aves > Passeriformes > Callaeidae > Callaeas > Callaeas wilsoni. The sequence continues at coordinate 109,946 of VWPU01002878.1, forward strand.
TATCTCCATTTGTGATTCATGTCAACTATATTTTGAGGAATACTTTTTGGTATAGTTTTTTCCTTCTGTATATCTCAAAGATCATATGAATCATTGTCACCGTCCATCACTGTCACTGTCAATTTTTGTCACTGTTCTTGCTGCATTTACAGAATGTTTTGGCCTGAGGTATCTACCTCAGGTATCTAAAATGGGGATATTCTTATATCTTACATCCCCATTTTAACCATAGGTCTCACTGTAGGTGAATGCATGTTGTGTTTTCATTGTAGCTCAATAAGTAGGATAATGGCCACACAAACAAGTGATAATTCTGATTAGGCTCATGTTACTAGCAAAATACAGAAAATGTGGTACTGGAAACCACTTAAGCAGTCTTTGGAATATATTAATGTATCTTTCTGCTGCTAGAAAATACAGCTTTTTTTCTTTTTCCAGCAAGCATTTTCAAACTGAGCTTTCCTTATGTTCCCTTTTATGAAATTCTGTGCTCTTTCTAGAAAGAAAACAGCTCAAGATCTTAAAGTTTATGACATTATGTAATATAAAAGGAGAAGAAATGCTAGTAAATCTTATTTCCCCTACAGTCTGCAAAAACACTCTTTTTTGCTTAATATTCAGAGACTGTTGGTTTCCATTGCAGATTTTGTATCTTTATTTCTTAAGTGGTTAAGATAAAAAATGTATTTCCTCCTTCTTTGTCCCTCAAAAATGCATAGTAAATAAAATTTACTGTAACTATGTAAGTCAGAGGGAAAATACAGGGTTTTTTCACTATGAAAAATTCTGACTAAAATTGTCTCTTAAGTGCCTTAGGATTGGTTTGAACTGAGCTTATAAATAATTATTTTTAAATGTACTGCATCCCTAAAAGTTATAGTGCTTGCTGTATAACAAAACGACTTCTGGAACAATTGAAAATATTAACATAGGACTAGTGACCATTTCCCAGGTTACTAAATTATTTCTGCTCAGGCAATAAGAATGCATAAAGCCTTTGAAGCAGTTCTTACACTTCTAAATTTTTCAGTTACTTGAGAGTCACTCCAGTGTGTGGTGAGCGATTGTTTACCATTCATTAACATTCAGATGTTTTTAAATATACCACATATAGTTCTGGGTTTTTTTCAGAGAGCTTTTCAGCAATATATATACACATACAGAAATTTATGTGTATACACATACATATATGTACATAGCAGTATATGTATATATATGTGCATGTATATTGATACTGAAATTATATATACATATGAACTGTTGTCTTTCTTGGGCTAAAACATTAATTCTGCAAAAGCTTTGGAGGAATCTGTTGCCTTCTGGTAATTTTGGTCAAAATCTGCTTATTTCTTATACATACAATCTCTGCAACTCTGGCTCAATGACACAAACTGAATTGTGTGCTTTAACTGGTGACTGTGCAGCTGTGAGGTTTCTTTCAGCTTTTACTTTTAAAAAGCAATAGGGTATTTTTTTTTAATATAGCCAATCTACATCGGTTATATTTTCTTTTTCTTTAGTCTTCTTTCATTGGTAGCAGAATTTCAGCTGCTCTGTTAAGGAAAATATAAATGGAAATAGGATAATTTAAATTGAATTTTTATAATTGTCACTTTGACAGTGTTTTAGCAATGCCAAGTATTTGGTAGCTGAAATACCAGATGTTTAGTTTCTGAGCTGTAAATGACTTCTGTACTTTCATCCCTTTTTAAGAAATATTTTTCTTTTTCTATTTGTTTTTGACTGATGATTTTTTGCTTCGCTTTCACTCAGTCCCAAGCTCAGGCCATCAGCCATGTTATGAGATCTTTACCCTTTGCTGCGCCTGGGGAAAACCCAAAGCGGTCCTTTGGCCTGGGGAAGCTTCTCTGGGGATTCATCATTCTTCTGTTCCTCAGTGGGCTTAGCTGCTGTTGAACAACTGCACTGGGCGCTCAGAGAAATGGTCACCAGCAAAGTGCTGCCTTTGTCACATGTCCTCTGTGGAAACAAAGCAATGGATCTTGCTGTTGCAATATTTGAATCCCGTGGAAGAAGTTTCCTTGGCAACTCCTGGCCCTCTCTGCCCGCAGTGTAATGAGTAAGCTGTAAGTCAGCCTTCACTGGCACCGGCCCCATCCCCTCCGTGTGGGGCACTCCCTTCAGTGTGCCGCCTCTTTTCGGGAGTAGTGAAGCGGGATGTCCACTCCTTAATGTAGGATCGATTTGGCCTCATCGTATCACAGGCACCGCTCCCATTCAGTGCAGGTTATTGCCAGAGGGGCAGGACACACAGCCCACAGTACTTGGTCAGTTTAGTGCTTTTGAGAGTAATTTTTAACAAAGTTTGAAATGGAATTGAAAACACCATCAAATGATTAATCTCAGGATCCAGAAATAGAAACCTTGTTTTACACTGGATAATCTTTCCTTTTTAAATCTATCAGAAAATCCATCACTTTTACAGGCCTTTACTATAACAGTTACCAAATGGTACAATTCATTCACATTTCTTGTATTCAGCAAGAGTCTCACTGTTTTTCCTCATCCTTGCAGAAGAGTATGAGACATAAAACAGCCCAAAATGCACTGGCGAACTGCGATGGGCCACTTCTTGAAGGAAATCTTTCAGCTTCCGAGCCATAATTAGATCAAAGCTAGGTAACAGTACTGTACGTGTTGCCAATTTGGATTAATTTCTATTGGTGCTATTTACAAATCAACTGTTTCCTCCAGAGTTTTTGATGTACTTTATCAGTATTGATACAAAATCATTATGTTTTACTTGGAGAGCCTAGTTTTTGCAAGAGATGTTCCATGCCACAGGTAAGATTTTTTTGTCTCAGAAATTTAATTGTGTAAAGCAAACCAATAAATCAATATACCCATTTTCATGTCCTGTAAAGACATTGTATTATGTATAGGTGTTATGTGACATTTCTTCTATAAGAACTGCAAGTCGTTACTGCAATGTGTACTCACATTACACCACAGTGTAGAATTCATAAAGTCAAATGTAAATCGTACCCACAAGCAGTTTATCATCATCTTTCATGTTCTTGAATATGTATATAGACCAAATGCAGATAGTAACAGGTGAAGATAATCATAGCAAGTTACTTGTGAGTAAGACTTTGGGTCAGAGGACTGGGGCTGTGCTTCTAACAGTGTCTGCCACAGTGCTGTGTTCTGTACAGACCAGGGCATTGCTGTGTCACTGCCTCAGATCAAGAGAGAAGTGTGATAGTTCATCTGAATGTCTGAGACAGCAGCATAAGTAGTGAACTAAATTCCCCAAACATTAGGCCAGCAGAATGAAGTTCTCTGCTTTACATCACCTCCTTGCTATGCCACTGATTACACCAACAAGTAAGAAGCTACACTCTTTGCTCTAATGATTCCCACCTGGATGCCATGACTGTTCCAGTTCCTTCATGCTCTCCTGGCCTCAAAAGCAGCACATGAGGAATTACGTGAAGGTGCAAAGTTACCAGTATGTGAAAAGGACAAATGTCATGTGCTTTGCCTGCTGTAGGACTTTAAAGTAGCTGAAGGTGGCTAAAGTAGATGATTTACTTTTAATGACTGCTGGACAAGTAGTAATAGAAAACGCCAACTTCCCTGACTCGCTTCAGGCTTGGTAAAGGCTCTTGTCTTGGAGCCATGCATAGAAAAAAGCATTCTATTTTTAGAACTATCTATGGTAACTAAAATGCTTCACTTTCTAGCTGAAAGAATAGAAAAATTAGTTACCAAACTGTATGATTACACCCTCCTACATTTCCAAAGCAAATCTGCTCATCTGTTACCTGATTTTTATCTATTAAGGTTGCTTTTTAGTCTATATGTGTTTAAAAGAACCCATGCCTCACTGTGGTGAGCAGTTCAGGATAGTTCTGTGATCTTTCCAAGAGTATCTTTTTAAGAGAGCTTTCAGATTGCTCTGGGTTATCCAAGAGTAGTGTTTCAAGCTTGTGATTGGCATTAAAGTGTAATGTTGCATTGCAGCCAAAGTTCTATAAGCTACATCATTAATATTTACTTTGTGATTTTGTCCTTTTTTCTACTGTGTTCTGATTAACAGGGAAGAAGGAAGGGGATGATTAAGAATAGAGGATGAACTGGTTTATATAGCATTCATGGAGAGATTGATGAATAGCATTGCTTTGAACCATGCTTGTAATGTATTTATATGTTAGATACTGTCACAAAACCTCCGTACCTCTATACCTGGAAATTAAATGTGCATTTAGTGGGAAGATCTTTTTAAACTCATTGGGGAAAGGGCTGTGCTAGTTTTCTTTCAGTTTGTGCACATGGTCCAGGCTCTTGTCATGCAGTGGTGTTCTGTAGTCCTGAGCATTTCCTGAGCAGAAGTGCTGATTCTGCCGGAGTGTGGAGTGATTATATGAGAAAGAGAAATTTTAATGGGCAGTTAGACCAAGATAGTATTGAGAGGTACAGTATAAATTGCCTGTATAGATGCTCCATGTAACCTAAGCAAATCCAAAATTCAATACTGCTTAGAAGTACAAAGCAAGTGCATTAAACTCTGGAACCTTCATCTGTTAGCACAAACTGACAGTAAAGAATTTCCTCTCTTTGGATGTACAGGGCAAAGTACTTGAATCTGTCCTGTCTTAAAATTCCACATAAGAAGTTCAGGGATAAAAAGATGTACTGAGGGAAATTCCCAAATGAAACATAACCTTGATTTAAAACACTTCCATTTGAAAGCAGGCCTCTGTGTCTTCATCTCTTCTCTGAAGAGCCCATTATCAGGTTTAGAAGTTAAGTGTAAAATCATGCCTGGTTCTTTTGGTCTTAATATAAAACTGCTCATGTTGAAACTGGTTGATTGCAAAGCAACATGAGGGATTATACTTTCACATGAAACAAATAGCCAGAGTGGTGATCTAGGGAAAGGTATTACACCAAGGGGACAGTGGTCCTATGAAAGAAAACAATTACGTACTTTTGGTTCCAAGACTGTCTATTTACTGTGTATTTGTTTCTTTTTTCCCTTTAACAGAATGCATCAAGGCACTGTCAGGAGCACATGTCGGAGTTCACACCTCTTGCCTGTCTGAAAAGCCCAAGATACAGGAGCAGTGACTGCGGCAATTCCCCAGCAAGAAGGTCTAATTCTCATTCTAAAAAAGTGATGTTTACGCAGTGGAGAGGCGTTGATTATTCAGTACTTCCATCTGTCTTTGGCTATTCAAATAAGCATTGCCGTTCCAGTGCAGGCTACCACTACAGTGGGGCAGGTTTGGAAACGTCCATATGACAGAACACCAAGTCAAGCCTTTAAAAACTGTGGTTTTGTTTATTTCTTTTTTCAGGAAACAGACATGTCAGAGAAACATACTAAACTATATGTGGCTTTTGCTGTCTGAGGTAGTGTTGAGACAAACAGGATCAAGAGCTAGAAGTATGAACCCTTCCAGGCCAATAGGCCTCTTTTTATGTTTTGAACTACTGGAGCAATGAACAATCTGCACAGTCTGGTACTGTGAGACTGGTAGCACTAAAAATTCTCTTCATCCTGTGTCAAGACTTCTGTGTACTTACTACTACTGTCATCTTTAGTGATTTTCTTTGTTACTTGAAGTGCATAGTTTCAGTCAGTGACCTACATTTTGAGATCAACAGTTTTAATTTTCAGCCAGGAGAAATGATCTCAGTTATCTCAAATGAAAATCTCCTAAAGCATATTTAACAAATGCTGTTTCTGATTTTCCTCTGTTCTTTTTTCTTTCTTTGTTCTTTCTGTAGAACAAACTGGTGTTTCCTCTGTGCAAATCTGCTTTCAAGAAACACTCTCTAATGTTCACTTCCTTGTAAGTGGCCAAATCAGGGCTATGTATGGTTTCAGTTAGTTTTCCCCTGTAGAAGGATAGGCAAAACAATCCTTGTGTAGAGTATGCGCACACAATATGAAGTCAAGTTGGCTGTTAAATAGGTAAAATATCACCAATGTTGGGATCTACTTATAAACTGAATGTAAGCATTTTGCCTAAAACATCTTTGAATTTGTCAAAGATGCACATTACCTGGTGTTCCCACTTCCTATCTCTGTGATTGTAAAATATACATAGCAGAAAATATTATATAATAAGCATTTTTTGACACAGTTTGTTGGGTTTTTTTCTTAAAAGAAAAAAAGCTGTTATTCTGGATGAGTATCTTTTACTATCTTGATTCATCCTCTTAATTTTGATTTTTTTGTGTGTGTGCGTGTATGGTTAGATATTGGCTAATGGGCTTGGTAGATGTATTACAAAGCACGCAGCTGTTAGCTTTTGTAACCAAACCACAAGGTGGCACACAGCTGTTGACTAACAGTTGAACCACAGTTGGGATAAAGAAACTAGTTTGACTCTGAGGATTCTGTTTGAATTCCCTTAAGAATGACAGCCAACTTGCACTTCTGTTTTCTCTGCTATGTTTATGTTACCTTGCAGTAATTCAACTATTAGCTGCAACCTTGTGCTGTTTCTTTAGTCCAGTGTTTTATTTTGGGGTGCAAAAATATCTGAAGGAGTAATCTGATTTCAGTCAATTTCAGCTTGGTGGTTACAAATGGTTAATAGCCATCCTCATTCAATACCTCTGTGAGGACATTACCTAAAAATTTATTTCGGCATGAAAACAAAATATTTGGAATCAGACCTGCAGCATTTATTGGAAGACCTGGCCAAGACATTGTTAATTGTCTTCCATGTGGAGAAGGGTGGCAGAGAAAAATTATTTCCCTTTTTGTGTTTTACAAGAAAAAACAGAGGCAAAATAAGTTTAGTTACTACTTTACTTTTCAATAGAAGAAAAATCAACTTACTAGGAAATGTTCTTCACAGTATTCTGAGTAGTTTTTGTATTAAACAGTGATTCATTATTAAAATGCCCTGGGTCAAGCAGAGATTGTAAAGTGAGTTACGAAATCTTCAGTATACCAAAGATAACAGAATTTTACAAAGTCTAATGGTGAGTACCACAAATAAAGGTTTTTTATCATTTAACATATAGCACTTTTAAGTTTCAAAGAATGTCCTTATAGCAGTAGCATTTTGAAATACATACACATATGTGGGTGTGTGTACATGTACTTGCCATTGCAGACGTGAATGTTGGTCAGTTAGATCTGTCCCCTACATAAAACACTGGTGTATATATTTTTAAGAGGTTAATATGGGTATACATTTTATACCAGTAGCAGTGACAAATTTCTTGTGTGTAGTTAACAAATTATTTGTAATGTATTTTTTAGAAATCTTAAAATTGCCTTTGCACTGAAATATTTTTCATACTGTAGCTATTTATAAATCTGTTTTACGCATACATTTGTTAACACACCATTTCTATTTTTTTTAAGTATATGTTTTGAAGGCTTTTTTTATAACTATAAGTTTTGGCCACTTAAATTTAGCTTAGAGTGGAGTTGTGGCTGAATGTTAAAATTCTAATGAATGTCAAAGTAGAAATACAGGTCTGTTGCTCTGTGAGTCTCACCCAAGTTATCGATGTTTTGTTGGAATTTGTGGTAGCAGCGATTAGAGCGCTGTACTTGCAGTGCTATATTATAACTGCTAGCTTTTTTACTCTAGAAAGCCTCCTGTTTTTTTACTTTGTGAGTTCTATCTTTTAGCCTTAAATAAGGAAATTCTAGCTTGATGTTTTTGAAAATGCTGCATTCCTGTTCTGCCTACTAACAAAGCAGTTCATTGCAAACTTCATGTAGCCCTGCACTTAGATATTGTTGAACAACATGGCTGAATGTTGTTGAACAGGCTGAAACACCTGTATACATGTTTGAGAAATTTTAGTTAAACATGTCACTTCTTGGAGGAGAAAGAATGCTTGAATTTAAGTGGAAGTTTCTGCTTTGATTTAGCAATACTTTTATCTTTGAAAGTTGGTGCTGTTTGTTTGTTAAAATAGACTGTTTAATGAAATGAACATAAAACATCAACTTGGCTTCACTTGATGTGTTTTTGCTTCAGTCCCTGTTACTATTGCCATGTAAACCTAGTCCACTGCAGCAGGTGTTAACTTGGGAGTTTCACTGCAAAAGATAAAAAGATGAAAAAGTAGAAATTAGATCAAAATGCATTAGAGTGTTTTATTACGGGTGGGACACTGAAAGGAGACAGATTTTTACGTATGAATAAAAAAAAGGAAAAGTCTAAAAATCTATGTAACCTTCTAACTTGCCTCGTTTAAATTGTTGCAGCTTTAACAGCATAATGTCTCCATAACTGCTTCTATAAATGTCTTGAAACTGGTAAGCGCTAACCAAATGTATATGAAGACTTAGAAAGTATTTCAAGCTTTTTGGCCACAGAAGCTCATATATTCCTGCAGTGGCTTGTGGCAAAAGATCTTTTTTGTTTTACCATGTACAATAATTGTTTGTTCAGCCACTTAATGTAAAAGCTTACAGTTTACTTTCTTGCTTGCATTAGCCTGTCTGTCTTGACCCAACTGGCTTGCAAAAATAAGAGGAAAAAAACAGCTTGAGGAACTGCTCTACTTTCTTTTGGAAGCCAGTGGGATCATTGTGCTCATGCTACTGTCTCTGTTAAAAAAGCTTTAATGGAAATCTGTGAAAGTATTACAAAAGTGAAAACATATATGATTCTACTTTGCAGAATAATCAAAAAATCAGTTTATATAGCTTTAATTTTTTACCTTATGAAAATTCACAGGATTTCAATCTTCATTGTCTCGGACATAAGTTCTGTGCTATGTACACTTCGCATTTTAGATGTTCTTTCATGATCTAATGTAAAGTAGAATCTGCGAAAGTTGCTGTTTGGGGCTGGGGGTAGTTATCTGTGCTTTAAACGTTAAAGATGTCTGTAGTCATCAGCACCAAATACTGATACTTACTTTTAATTCAACAATTTTAGGTGCATTTATTTGAGAATAAATCAGCCTTCAAATCTAATGTTCAGATTATCCTATACTACTTCATTTATTTGATTTGAAGAGTCAGTGAATACATTACTGTAAAGTTTATTTTCAGTGCTATTTTTAACTTTTATTTCTGTAGACAACCAAATATAACTTGTTTATATTCAGCCACATTTTGGAACCTTATGTAGAATATATAAGCAGGAGATACAAATCTGCTTGCAATAAATATAAACATTCAAGACTGGTTTAAGTTTGCTCACAAGTAATTACAGTAATTCTAGTATGAATATGAGATGGTTTCATATTAGTCTGTAATAAAATGTAAGTATATAAAGAAAACAGAATGAGTGTTTGATTTGGTTTTTGAATATGTTTGTAGTCACGCTCATTTCTCATATTGGAGAGGGTCCAGCAGAGCACCACAAAAATGATTAAGGAGACTGGAGCATCTCTTTTATGAGAGACTGCTGGAGCTGGCCCTGTTCAGTCTAGAGAAGAGACGACTGAGAGGGGATCTCATCAATACTTACAAATATCTCAAAGGTGGATGTCAGGATGATGCCAGGCTCTTTTCAGCAGTGCCCAGCGACAGGATGAGGAGCAGTGGCCATAGAAGTTTTCACCTCAGCGTGAGGAAGAACTTCTTTACATGGAGAGTGGCAGAGCACTGAACAGGCTGCCCAGGGGCTTGTGGAGTCTCCCTCTCTGGAGACATGCAAAACCCACCTGGACGCGTTCGTGTGTCACCTGCTCTAGGTGACTCTGCCTTGGTAGGGGCGTTGGACTGGGTGATCTCCAGAAGTCCCTTCCAACCCTACCAATTCTGTAATTCTGCGATTTTCAGAGTGCATGTAGTCAGCTAAAAAAGCAAGCTAACAAAAAGAAATTCAGAGAATGCTAGAACATGAGCTGGGGGCTGGGGGGTTGTTCCAGAACTAATAGAAATTGGTATCAGTCCAGGAGAGCTTTGTTCCTCATGCACAGATTAAGTGCTAAGGTTCTTTCCAAAGTAAACTCACAAGCTACACATGAGAAGGTCTGCTGCATTTCCTTACAGTTCTGCTGTGTGAGGTACCCAGAGCTATTTCTCTTTTCTTTTGCAATGTTGCCAATTTAAAGAAGCTGAAGTAAAAAACAATCTGCTCTGACATCTGAGTTGGTAGCAGTGTTCATAGATTCTTACAGAAGAGGCTGAGTGCACAGAAAGACCGTGATTTTATTTCATTTGGTGATACAATTCTACAGAACTTGCTGCAGTTTCAAAACCGTTACAGGCTCCAGAGTACATTGGCTCTGTCGGGGTGAAGGTATCCCAGACAGCCTCCACAAAGCAGGTCAGGGTGTCAGGTTTGGTCCCTCCCTCTGCTGCTCTGAGGACATGTAGAATGCTTGGGCCTTTGCTTCTGTATTGATTTTGCACTTCCCATAATAACTGTTTCAGTGGAATAGGTTTGTATTTATCTGAAATTTTTATCTAAACAATACAAGAATGTTGTACCCACCTCCCTTTCGTACATCAAGAAATTTTGTGTTTCTACTGAATGATCCTCTAGAGAAGGTAGTTTGAAGGGGCTGTCTAAATATGGAAGGTGTTTATCCCTTTATTCATGCAAAGAAGAAAAAAAAAGCATAAATTGCAATTAGATGGGGTATTACATTGAAACTGTTTTTGACAAAAATAATGTGATGATGTATCTGGATTTCAGGAAGAACACAGTACCAATACAGGCACGTTGCCACACAACTTTATTTTGCACATAAAAATACATATACTTATTTAAAGGAGAAAAGGATAGAAAATAATTTAAGTGCTGAACAGTATTCTCAGTCAAATACCATGTGTCTTCCATTATCTCTTAAGTTACGCTCTTTTAGTAAGTTACATTATAGAATTAATTGAAAACTGTTTTTATATTCTACAGTGAGGCTGCTCAATATTTTCTGCAATATAGGCAACACTACTCTATAAAATCTTTCCTGAAGGTTATCTTGATATGAAGTGAGGTAGGTTGGAGACAGACTGAAGTTCCATGGTTTTGTTTTTCAAATATTCTGATTTCCTCAGGTGATACTCTACAGGAATTTAGAAACAGTATTTGACTATTCTGTTAAAGCTTTGTTGTTGTGTGTTTCCACTGCACATACAGGTGTATTAATTTTCATTTTATTCAAATGCTAAAGCAAAACCCATACCCATCTAAAGGCTTCATTTACACTGGGAAGTGATAAGATAGGGATAAAACCAAATATCCATTAACTTCCTTCATTATGCAGATCAGCTTATCAGGTGCCTAATGTCCCCATCTAGGTTTAAAAGTTTTTTTAAGAGAAAATTGCACTGTGTGATCTTTCTTTTTTAGCTGGCAAGTCTGTAGTAAATTAATAATGTTGAGTCTTAATCGTTTAAGTGTTTGCTTTCCATTTAAAGGTGACAAATAGTATTCAATTTTAAATCACCAAAAGGCTTGTTGTTTTCCATTATTCATTTTGGTTAAGAAATCTCATGGTGCATTATGCTTTTAAAAATACATAGGATGCAGTGTCCTGCTAGGTTCAGAGGCTTCCTATTTCAGGGAGAACTGTTGAGTCTCTCCTTATTTAATGTGGGAAAAATTGATGTGTTTTTCTTCCTAACAAAGTAAGGAATGTAAATAATTTTTTCAAAAAGTACAACTTACCTTGAGATTTCAGACATCTTTTGTAAAGATACTTCGTGCTGAAATGTTAACCAAGTTTGAAAGCTCTGAATCTTGCAATCTAATAGACACCGGGGTCTAGAAGAGTAGGAAAATAAATCCTGGTCAAACTATCAAGTGGTATGCTAACTTATTTCAGAAAATACTTCCAACCACGTAGCCAGCTTGGAAGAGCATTTTTCAAGGAAGTACTGAATGTTGCTACTAGGATGAATAAAATTGTATAGCTAGAGAAAGTTGTCAGTATTAATTAGGTTGAAGTCTAATTGTTTATTCCCAGCTATGAAGAGGTAGTGTGTATACTTTGAGTCTGACTAAGTTATAGCCCAGAAAGAAATATCTCTCCTGCTAAGGGGTTTCAGGCACAAGACCACAAAGCCTAACACTGATGCAGTGACAGAGATCAGTAACAGTCGGGATTCACTTGGCTTTTCAGTGACTCTTCTTAGAAAGTCCAAGTTATGTATTTAGCACAAAAGCCATGTTTGTGCATCACTATGCTGAAAGCAACTGGTCCAGATGGAAAAAAGCTGAAGATCCTTCCACTGTATATTGTACTGGAACATGAGTCAGGCTTCTCTCTGTCTTCTCAGGTATGGCCCACAGCAGATGATTTGGAATCCACCTTTCTTGAATTGTCCAGCTGGAGTTTAACTGGGATTTCAAACTGCAATGCCTGCTCAGCTCTTGTTCTCCCCATAGGTAGAAAACGGGGATACATATATTTGCATTTCCCCTTATTTGCTACCTGACATGCTGGAGTACCTCCCTTTCCCCTAGAAGTCTGTTTAACATACCATGCTTAATTCTGAAAGGAAAAAAACCATTCCTTTTATGTTTGCCCAAACATAGTTCCATGCATATTAACAAGAGTGATCTCTCTTTTTCATGCTCTCTCAGAAGAACATTCAGCAGGCAAACCAGCAGATCTGAAGCAATATGGTCACTACCAGAATGGTTACTTGCCTTGGTTGCTTTTACACAAAAAGTACTTGATCACGTGCACATAAACACCACAAACTGTGTGTGTCTCCATCTCACGTGGGAGATAATCGCTCATCTTCATCCTGCTTTTCCCAGGCCTCTTTCTCAGCAAATTAACTCTCAAATTAAGCTCATCCCTCCTTTACTGAAATTGGGCATGTTTGGGAAATAACCCTCTCCCTTTTGAGTCCACTCATGCAAATTGTTCCAAAAGGATACATGGTCTCATGGGACTTAATAAATTTATTTTTTCGTATGAAAAATTGTGATTTTAAGGTATTGGGGGAAAAAAAGGAATTTTTAACCCACTTAATTTTTTGGAAATTACCTGTGTCCTACAGTTTTGTCTTGACAAGAGAAAAGGTCTGTTTTCATACATACCCAAAGACTTTAAACTAACATAGAAAGGGAATGGCTTTTTAAATTCTAACACCACTGCCACCAAGGAAATTCTTATCCATACCCAAAAGATAAATTTCACTGGGATTTCCTACTGATCTGGTTCTGCATCAATCATGATTTTATCCTTCAATCAACTTTGGGAAATATGCCATTATCCTGGGTCCATGAATATTTCCATATCCTATCTGAATAATGCACTCAACTTTGGCATCTTATATATCCAGATGTAGTTCACAAGAACCATCTGCCAAAACTTTATTTCCATATGTGTATGAACACTGAAATACCGAAAGTTGAGATATCATCTTAATTTCACTGGCAATTAATTTTCTCATTCAAAAAGGCTCCACCCTTACTCATTGTTTTAAGAGCTGTTGCTAGAAGCTACTTGTGTTTTCCATAAGGTTACTTGCCAGCCACACTATTAACCTTTTAACTGTTTCAGTCTATGAAGATTTACATTCCCCTTACATTTCACAGAGATCCACACGTACCAATCCTCATATAATTAGTTTTATATCCAGGTATTGAGCCAAGACACTAAGTTTGGAATTCTGCTGATTTAGGGAGGAAAGTGGATGTTGTGCAAAAAGCCCAGGCTACTGCTGCCAGGCACTATAAATCCCATGATACTCTTAGCACTGATGTGTTTTCTCATCTATGTGTGGACACTACAGGTGTGACATGAAAGGTATGTCAGCTTGGGAGTTAGGAAAGTTAATTTGAGTGGCATAAAAAATAAATTTCACTGATCCATGGTAGATTTCAGGCATCCTCTCGTGTGGATTGACCTGTAAATCTGACCATTTGAACATTGGCGTGTGCCGCACCTTTTACATTACTGTTCACAGACATTTCATCTTACTGCCATGTCACACCACTCTTCTAATAGTGTTCATGGGTTGCAAATCCATTTATTCTCTACTACCACATCAGGTGTACTCAAAACTAACATGCTCTACTAATATTTTTAGAGAAAGTCCCTGGTTTTTGTTCAATCCCAAACAATTTCTTTCCTTTACTATGAATCTTCATTGTTTCATTTCAGTTGTTTCATGGTGCACAGCCCAAAACTCTGACCTACATTGTGTTTCCCACAGAACAAGACAGCAGCATCTATGACTTTGAAATCCCTGCTTCACATACTGCAGACCAAGGCATGCCATGTTTCTAGTCCCAGGAACTTTTCCAGTCCCCTCTCCCTCTCTGCCTCTTCTCTGCACAAGCAGAATTAAGTGAGAGTTGTGTATTTGGACAACTCAACGTCAAAATACAATCCAAGAAGCCAAATGTGAGGTTCAGGTTCAGGCAGTTACAGCTGTTTGTGTTGAATGCAGGTGTCTAAGCTCCCATTACAGCCAGCAGGAGATTTCCTGTTTGGTGGTCACTGAAAATAAAAACAAATAGTACCTGCAACATATTTTTAATCATGACATTCAGCCCAAGTTCTTTAGTATGTGTTGTATTTGTTTGTGTGTGTTGGTATTTACTGTCTAATTTACTGAGCATAAGCATAGTGAACTCCATTAATTATTTCAATTTTTTCTTTTAAGCTCTTGGGAAAGCTAAGGAAAAAAGCAACCAGGAGGGAAGAGAAAACATACATGCCAAAGGATGTTCTGCATCCATGACAGAGAAAAAACCCATAGAATATTCTTGGTGCTTTCTGTCACTATGACAACAAAGACACAGAGACACAAAATTTGAAATGTGACTAGCAAAGGTAGAATTTGGGGCTCTTGCACAAGCCATTAGTGGGATGGACTTACAGCTTCATCCTCCCATATGATTTTTGTTGCTTGTGGCCATGTCCCCAGTACACATTAGGACTAATTTGTTTAGCTGACAAGGTCCAGATCTTGAAGCTGTAGAGTTTTGCAGGACAGAAGCATCTTCAGAGTCCCAGATCTCTAGCCAGGGGATCTTCCTCCTTCCATTTAGACACTTGGTGCTACAGGCAGATCTCCCAGTCCTCCAATACCTTTAATGCCTGTGGGACTGCTAACAAGAGACCTCGTCTGGCTTGTTACCCTGACAGGAAGGAAGGGAGGAGAGGAAAGAGGATCACATGTTCCACATGTCAGATATGTTTTACAGGCACCAGGAGTGGTGGAAGAGTCTGATTCTGTGCCAACCACACAGGTAAATAACAGGACAGATTTTCCATGGCCACTTCCAGCACGAATATTTGCTAAATCAAAATATGAGGAGATGCTTGTCCTGTAGATTTCCCTATACCTGCAGGAAACCACTTTCTGTCTTGTGACAGGCATTCAAGATTGCATTGCTCTTCCAGGCCCTTTCTGGAAGCTCTGCTGTGCAGGGTAGTTATGGCACATCAGCTGCATGAACTCTGCCCGCTTGTTGCCACTAATGTTTTCCACAGCGTTGGTTCAATTAGAATGGAAAAGCACAGAAAGAACCCAGATTTCATAAGATCAGAAGAGTTTTTTAATCTGCCCTTTTAAAGCCATGTAAATGAAAGGCTTTCTCCACATTAGCTGTAGTTTCCCTTGGTCCCCACTCTTGTTGCTATGGGTTTCCTAATACCTTCCAATAGGAAGGTCCCACCAAAGGATTCTCCTTTTGTCACCTGATTCCGTGGAGATAATGTTTGTCCTGGTTTATTCATTCCTCATACATCTTACAAGACTGGAGTGTATCTCCACTTTTTTTCCAGTGACTGGTTCAGAGAATTATGGCAATAAATGGTAGGAGATATACAATGGATGACTTCATCTCCAGAATCCTGTGTGTCTTCACAAGCAGTGACAAGAAGACTCTCATTGGACCATATGGTTTTTAAATCCCAAGCCTGTACACTGTTTTTTGATTAAACTGAGTTCAGGGAGGGCATGAAAGAGCAGTTGGTGTGCAAAGCTTTTTCCTTGTAGCTAATTAACTTTCTTCCTATTCACTGCACATATTTGAGTGTCTTGTCCATTTGATTCCTTACCAAGCCAGTTCCTTTCTCATTTGTTATGGCAATTGTCGTGTGTTTCCTCAAGAACTCTGGTGGACGCAAGAAGAGTATCCAGCCATAACAAGCTGCATCTTCTTCTGCACCCTTTGGACAAAATCCAACTTACTATAAGCTGAAAGGACTACCATGGCCTCTGCTGGTATTTCCAGCACATTTAGCTTGAATTTTCAGCCCTAGAGTAGCCCTGGAATCAAGTCTTTCTAATTCTTATGGAGAGACTAGTGTTATTTTTACTGAGTTCTTAGGATTTGTATTAAAGTAAATATTTCATATCAGAGAAAGAAGAATTGCTGGAGATACTTTACACCATTAGAAAGCAGACTATGATTGCAATAGTGTTCCCTGAACCTATGAGTCATGTTTGTTAATGTTCATGGTGTAAAAAGAAGACAGGCTAGATTTTCTAGTAACATATTTTGCTCACATCTTGTAAAAACATGGAATTGTGCAGCTTACCAATGGGATTCTCCAAAGTCTTGACTCTTCCCAGTGTATTCACATTTTCACTATATTTGCCACTAATAAATTTTTCAGCCCTGTGTTTTATTACACGTATTTCTGTTGCTGAGTTTGGGTATTTTTTAGCCTGCCTTAATTTTAATCAGAATTGGTTTACATAATTCACTAATTATTGCTATAATTATAAAGAAAAGGCTCATTGTCAAGCTATGTAAAAAAACAAAAAATTAATTTCCTCTTGCCTGTATGCAGTCATTCCTATTTTATTCTTGGTCCGTTTCAAAAATCTCCCTAACTTACCACGGAGAACTTCTGCAAATAACAGCTTTGAGTCTTAATTCTCTGTGTATTTTTTTTCAGTACATTACTATGGTTTTACATAGTAATGTACTGAGAAATTCTGATTCTGTACAAGTTGTGGTTTAAACCAGTTGCTCAATACAGGTCTCAGATTTTTGATAGACCCAATTCATATAATCTTTTCCTGAAAGCCAGGTACAGCTGATACTAAGAAAATTCCATGCCATGGTGCCATAGTTAGTTCTGCTCTCGCTTGAATTACATGCACATAGGATCACACGTGATAGTGATTCCCTATTTAGAATTAATTAATTTGGAAAAAACGTCTGAGATCATTGAGTCCACCCTGTGACTGAACACCACCTTGTCAAGTAGACTATGGCACTGAGTGCCACATCCAGTTTTTCCTTAAACACCTCCAGGGACAGTGACTCCAACACCACCCTGGACAGCCCATTCCAACATCTAATCACACTTTCTGTGAAAACTTTTTTCCTAATGTCCAACCTAAGCCTCCTCTGGTGCAACTTAAGACTGTGTCCTAAACGTATCTTCTAGAGTGTTCTGGACAATTTTAGCAACAGGCACAGGGCACTGGATCAGGAGAAGTTAATTCCTGAACTAAAGGTCCTTCCTTCACTGAAAATCCTGCCTTCTGCCTTCCCAGCCAGACTCCCAAAACACAGCTATGCCAGTAAGTCTCAAACACCTTGCAGAGTTTACCCATCCATAATCCTCAACATTTGTGCAAGAGATGAGCATGTTCGGCTCTCTGTCCTTGTTAGATCCGTCTAGTCTTTCTTGACCAGGCTTTTGTATAAGTTGGAAAAAAGAGTCATCAAAAGTAACCCCATATTCATTTATAACACTTTCACACTGACAGCACCAGAAATACCAGGTACATGTGTGTGAAGGAGGTGCTCCGTGGTACAATTTTTGCTAGAGCATAATACTTCATTGGCTTACAATTCCTAGGAATCCCACCTTACTCCTCATATTTAGGACAGATATTTTAAGATAATTCAATCTCCTTCCAACCCTCTTTTACTTTCAGCTGTTTTAATGTGAAAGCACACATTTGCTCTAGTGACTTACTTTTTTTCTTTATTAATTTCTTCAGACCTCCTAAATGCCATCTGTTCTTGACATTTGCTTGAAACTTAACTGCTTCCTGCTGAAATTTGCCCCAGCTTCTTAGCATTAGTCAAAACAGAAGTATTTTCCAGGGAGCATAGAATTCTTATAAAAGCCAATGTTGTATTAATGAATATATTTTACTTAACGTAGAAGAAATAACATTTCTGAGTCTCTTCATAATAAAAGTCTATTCGTAATACGATCCATTTCTTCCATAAACTCTGATACTACTAGCCAATGCAACTGTATCTTCCTTTGAGCAAAGATTTCTGCAGAAATCCTGCTCGATCAGTAAAATACTCAGATCTTCAGTCTGACTTCTCACTGCTTGACTCCGGCCAGTGCCTAAGGTTCTGGTTTGACACAGAACACAGCAGGGATCACAAAAGTCAAAACCCTCATGTTTCTACTAGCAAAAAAAGCAGGTCAGGAGCTGTCCTTTGGCACAGGAACCAGCTGGCACAACGTGGCTTTCATACGCACAACTAAACTCTGATCTCCTGAAATAGGTCAGTTGCACGCAGACGGTCTGCTGGGAATGGCCCCGGCACACACGGACCCTTCAGCTGCGCCTCAGCGACTGCCGTTTGCTAGCACAGAACCACACTGGGACACCACCACCCAGGGGACGCTACAGAGGATGACCAGTGCTGCGCTTTAATCCTGAACCCTAGCCCCATTTAGTGTACTGATGTAGGGGTAGCTATAGGGATAGAGACCAAAAAATGCCTGCAACACCAAAGAGAACTGAAATCTAGATTGTATGTTTGATTGCTGCCTCCCTTGTGCTTCAGAGACTTCTTTCAAAGCTAATTTTGACGGTATCTCCAAATTAAGGCATCCTCTCTGCTCTTTCATGTCATCATTAATTGGCCCTTTTCCCTGGACAACCAACCAGATCTTTTCAACCAACACTGAAAATGTTATTGTGAGGTACTGAAAAATGAAAAAAGAGTGATCTATCTGAATCTGCACTTTCTCTCTGAAGTCCCCTGTTTCGCAGTGAAGTGTCGCAGGGTCACTCTTTCCCGTGACATACTGGAGCACGGGACAACTCATGAAGAACAGACCATGGCTCCAACTAAGGTGACTTGGTTACCTACTTGCATCTCTGATCCACATTTTGGGTTAAGCTGCCCTAAGAAGCTGCTAGATACCGAAACCTTGTTTCTGTAAGCCATTTCCTGACACTACCCTGGCTCACTGGGCTTTAAGGAAGAGCATTTCAGGTTATTAAGGAGACAAGTGTACACAGCCTATCTCTGTCATCTGATGTATTTCTAAAAATCAGAAGCCTCTTGCTCAAGAAGTAGGAAGTACATGAAATAGTGGTAGCCCCCCTTTGTCCTCAGCTCTGGAATATTTTTCCTGAAAAATTTAGTGTCTGAAACTTGCAGTTGTGTTACCATGAACATAAACAACCGCTGTTGCAGCAGGGATGTAGAGAGAGAATAGTCTTGAAGACTGCTGACTGCGTGAGAGGAGAGGGGATTGGGAAAGCTTGTGGTCAGTTAAGGACACACCTCGGGTCCTTCCCATGAAACACATCTCTGCAGCTCCTGTTTCTCACGTGTTTATACATGCAGGACACAAAAGCACATGGTATGCATTGCTTTGCTTAAAAGCAAAGGTTTTAATGCTTGGGGGTACCTGAATAAAAGAGCAAATACTTGTTGGTTGGCTAGTTGTTGGGTTTTTCTCTTTTTATAATGGGAAAACAAATCCACTTCCAGCTGTTCAATTTTCTGATCAAGATGTAAACACAAAAAGTGCTGTTACCTTTATATACACATTCCAATAAAAGCAAAACAAAACTCTGGGAGCCAAACACTGAACCACCAGGAAATGTCAGAATTGAGGCTGCAAAACTTCACGTGGCACACGGTGTATCTCTCTGCTAGTACAGAACCATGGAATTGTTGAGGTTGGAAAAGACCTCCAAGATCATCAAGTCCAACCCTTGACCCAGCACTGCTACTAAACCATGTCCTTAAATGCCCCAGTTCCCCAAGAGATGAGGCGATACTCCTACAGGTAGCAACAGCTTTCCTGGAAATAACCACTTTTCACCGAAGAAGGCACGCAAAGCCCCTCAGTCCAACAAGCCCTCCCTAGGCGGGGAGCACCTGCCCTTTGCAGCCCGCGGCGAGGAGGCGGCGGTGCGCCCCGAGCCCTTGCAGGTGCTCGAGGGGAGCGCGGCCGGCGCGCCCGGGGCGGGGACGAGCGCTGCGCTCCCTTCCCTCGCCCCGCCACACAAAGGGCCGCCGGCCGCCTCCCGCGGAGCGCGCACGGGGCGGGGGATGCCCGTGCCGGGGCGAGGATCGGAGCCCGGACAAAAGGCAGCCCCTCTCCGCCGCCTCCCCGCCCGCGGGCGGGGCCCGGCGGCGCCTCCCCCGCACTCCATCCCATCCCGCTCCCTCCCTCTCTCCTTCCCTCCCGTGCCGCGGGCCCCGGCGGGAGGCGCTGCCCCACTCGCCCGGGCGAGCTGCTGAGCGCCGGCGGCAGCGGCCACCTGGTCCTCCGGGCAGGGCGGCGAGGTGAGTGAGGCGGGCGCCTCGTGGCCCGCGGCAGCGCCGCCG